>JAOEHY010028174.1:0-36716 GCA_025447955.1 Psilopsiagon aurifrons
GTACTTAAAAATAGCCTTAAAGTACAATAAAAGTGCTCTTAAATCACTGCGTCCCCGTCTGTGCTGCCGGGGGACAGGGCTGGGGCTGGGGGGTGCCTCTGGCTTGGAGCACACCCCCGGTGCGGTTCCTGCACCGCTCATCCATCCTCACCTTGGTTCTCTGTCCCGAGGACAGGACCTCCTCCCTACGGAAGGCAGCTGTATTTCCAATGCAGAAAGCCGGGGGCTTGTGCTTTGGGCCAGCAGTGCTTCCAGAGAGTTTTCCATTCATTCCTTTGACTGGAAATGGTTAATCCTTAAAACCAAAATCCTGAACGATTTAATTACCTGGTTTTGAGGAAGTTGGGTGAACCATGCACAAGCCTTTGGAGGACCTTCAACTGAATGTAGTAGAGGAGTCTCGAATTAGAGGAGGAGACCCTAAAAACAATGGGACACGAAGTTACTGTTGTACTGGAAGTGCCCAAATAGTTCGAAAAGCCAGGCAGGGGTAACAGGTTTCAATGGCACTGGAAAAGGTGAGACTGTTCCAGTCAGGGGCTGGGTTTGGGAGGTCCCATTGGGACACATCCATCGTGATGAGTTTGACACAGCCCTCTCCCCATGTCCATGGAAAGCAGCTAAGTACAGCCTTTAAGAGCCCTTGGGAGGGAGGCCGGTGACACAGAGCCTCCCAGTCTGCTTCCTGATGGGAGCTGGCTTCCTGTTAGGAAAAAGCATCCCTGCACCAACACTTTGGGGCCTCCGTGAAGCGGGACCAGCAGCATGGCTGCCTTTCAGGTCAGTAACTTACCCTGTACCTTACCCTGCTCTGTTTTCTGTGTGATAAAGGTTAAAATACAGACGTTTTTCCACCACATAATCTTTCTCATTAGCGGTAATGTTATACAAAGGGTGGCACCACGGCCTGGAGAAACTGGACCCTACACACATGCTTCGCATGATGACTAAGTCCTACACTATTTGTCATGGCTTATCTTCTCCTGTGACCTAAACAAAAGGTGACTTCCACCGTGCATCCACAACCTCACCCCTACGCATACACACGGACACACGTTACTTGTGTTAATTCTGCTCAAAGCAGAAGTTTCGGAACCAGGCCTGACATCCCAAATACGCGGGGGATGGAGTTTGCATCTTTCTGCATCGTTCAGGGAGTGACCTCTCCTGGATGCAGTTTCTATGTATTTAGAGCCATTTTAGCTGTGAACGTGAACTTCACACACAAACACACAGAGTAGGCAGTGAGGGCTTGATGCAACAGCAGCATACAACTGCTGCTGGCTGTACTAGCTAAATGTACCAACAAGAGGTGTGTGTAGCACCAACAGTGCTGATGGTGCCTGACCATATGGAACCTTCCCAGGGCATTTTGCTCACCCTGTGGGGTTGTTTGGAACTCACTTGCACAACGTTTATCCCCTTTCCAACCACACCAGCAGGCAGCAGTGTGGGGAGCTCACAAGTGGAAGGTACCACACTCTGCCTGTGCACGGTAGAGGTGCCCCAGTGTCAGATGGATGTAGAGATTCCTACCACTGCTGCAGCTGCACGTAAGGCAGCTACACCATGACACAGAGCAGCTGACCTGTTGCACCTTACAACTGGACTGTTCACAACACATGAAGGTGTAACCAGCTCAGCACCAGAGATGGATGCTCCAGCAGGATGTCCTGCTCCACAGGCGATGCTAGGGCCTGCAGGGAACAAACCAGCCCATGCTGATGGCACACAAATGCTCCTGCAGCACTGTTCCAAAGGCCTTTGTGCAGCAGCAGCGCTGGGAGCCCGCGACCCATCCACGAGGGCTGCAGGAACCACACCACTGTGTTGCGTTGCTCAACGTGATACCCGGGCACCACACGTCAGCAGTGTTTTGGGTGCAGTTTGTGTCAGGGCTGTGCTCACTGGCACTGGCCCTGGTGCAGGGCCTCTCCACCACTATCTTTAGCTCCTTCTTGAGGAAGAGTGAAATAAGAAACCAGTCCGCATCCTCCTGACACGGGAGCTTCCCCTTCCTCTGGCGCGGGTACAGCTCCAAGTACACTACCACGGTGTCTCCAGCTCTTCCCCCAGCAGACGGTGGTGAAGCACACTTTATCCTGAAGGGCCAACAACAGAAAATGCACCAATTCAGTAACTAAAATATACCAAATGTACTGATTGTTAAAGCTCTCCTCCAATGGGAACATGCTGCACCTGTGGAGCAGCTCTCTCGTGCACTTCCTGCATAGAAGAACCAGAATAGGTTACTTGCTTGGTTTTGAGCTGCAGTTTCATATAGCTCCACAGCAGCTGCCTTGCTCTTCAGACAAAGCTCTGCCATTTCCCCTTGGTGCAATCCTGTCACAGCACACACGGCAGCAGCCCTCTGCATCTCCGGTCTGCGCAAGGGAGTGCTCTGCCCCAGGGCTTTTTGAGGGCTGTTCCACCCAAGAGAGGTGCTGAGAGGCTCCCGCAGGCACTGCGGGACACCGCAGTGACATCCAATTCACAGTGACATCCAATTCACAGTGACATCCAATTCACAGTGACATCCAATTCGCTGCGGGGCTCTTCCCCCGCAGCAGGGCATCAGCCCTGGGTAGACCTCACTTACCTCTGACTGATGGCAAAGCCAGGAGTGAAACCATGCAGGTACGAGGCCTTCCCACTGCTGCTCAGCCTTTGGTCTTCAAACCTCTGTGCCTGTAGCGAAGGCCAACCCTAATCCTGCCCAAACGCTGACCCAGGGAGACTGCTGCTCACCGCTCCTTTCTGTGGAGAAGGTACAGGGAGAGGAAGCCACTTCTGTGATCTAAAGCCACAGACAGCGCTTCTACCTCCAGTTCTCTTGAGTTCACATTTTCCCTGGGGCATTTAATGGTTCCCATTAAGCTCATGTACCTTAGGAGCACCCTCAGAACAGGCTGAAAGCAGCTGTGGGAGGAGACCAAGCCCAGCGTCGAACGGTCCTTGCAAACCCAGCGGTTCCAGTGCAAGGCAATGAACTAAATGATACGTTCAATTACAACCCTGAGGACGAATCTGGCCCCGGACACTCAGCCGGGAGCAGGAGCACCCCGTGGCTGCAGGGAGGTGTCTGTTTGTAACCACAGTTACAAAAGCCTTCGGTCTCCCCTCAGCAGCGCTGATCGGGTGATGTACGCGCTCAGCGTGCGCCCGCAGTCGCTCTGGACCAACTGATGAGGGTGGCACCAAGGTTTGAAGTTTAACTGCAGGGAGGTGCTCAGTTCTGAGCCTCCACAGAGAACCACGCAGAGGGGATGGGAGGTGCTGAGAGCAGAGCCCATTGTGCCCATGGAACCCTCGGCTCTTTGTGACACCTTTGGCATTCATCTGCCTCACCCAGAGGGTTTTCCCTCTCCTTGGAGCTTCCACACCAGTGAACACAGACTTACTCTGCCACAGGACAGAGAGGGACTGCAGAATGCCAGGCTCTTCCCAGGATGAGCTCCTCCTACGTGGCTCCTACTGCTGGTGCTAGAAGTGGACCATGTCATGCTGGAGGCAGCCCCCACACTCACCTGACAGCAGAATCCACAAGGAACATCAAATAGGAAACTCTCGTGTTTTCCTTTGTGACCCAACCATCACAGGAACCCAATCCATCAGACCACCATGTGCTATAGGGGTTCTATAGCTGCCAACTGCTCTGTCACTTAAGCATTCCTACCCATTGGCCTGGGATTAGTCTCAAAGGACACTCAGTGCATGCATCAAGATTCTAAGAGTTGGAAAAAGCAGAATTCCTTTCTCCATACCTTCTAAATAATGACAAAGCAGCTGCTGACTCCCAGTAAGAACCCACCTCATGACATGCACACCAGGCTGCCTCAGCTCGCAGGCTGAGCCGTCACTGCTCACTCTGATGTTACAGTTCATCTTGCTGAGCAGCAGCTTTCTTACATGCCAAGGAGAACATCTGTCTTCTCTGCACCACAAAGACAGACACGAAGGCAGCTGCCAACGTGAAGCTGTGTCAGCCCCCTGTCTGCTACATTTAATAGTCAGAAAGCTGCTTATCTAAACACTGATTACTCAGTTCTCAGCCTAAACCCAGCCTTTCACCCAGAAATGCTGGGTTGGTTTGTTTGGCTTTTCAGAGGGGGAAGTGGGGATGACAATAACCGAAAGAACTAACGATGCTGAAGAGATGAAAGCACGGGCCCTGCCCCACCTTTGCCTTTTCCCTTTCCTTTTTCCTTCCAAGTGACAAACTGTTGGGCTTCTGCGAAGGCTACAGAAATCCTCAGACTTCTTGAGAAGAAAAGGCACATTTTTGAGCAGTACCACAGGTAAGGCAGCATTTGCTGTGTGGTTTACAGCAGCAGCGAAGGCCCTTTCCCTTACACCCACTGCATTTACAAATCCCTGTATTAACCTGATGTTGCTTTCATTCATCGAACGTTTTCTCGTGGCAGTCACAGTTACTGACATTGTGTGGCTGCTGCAGCCCCTTGGTCTGTGACACAAACACCACCGTTGTGAAAGGAGCAGAGCAGCAGAGAGCTGAGGTCTCACCTCTGAAGCTCTGATGTGCAGCAGCAGCCATGGACATCACCATCTCCTCACCATAGCTCCTGCCCTGCGGAACACGCGCCTCAACCTGACCACTTCACAGCACCAACAAAGTGCTCTCAAAAGGAACTGCAACAAAGACATCATTCCAACGGGCAGGAAACGATGCTGGGGAGAGCCTCCTGCGCCAACCTGGCCCCTGCCAATGGGAGCACCAGGAAAAATACACAGGAACAGACACCAAACTGATGATGAGTGCTCTTCCCTGCGAGGGTGCTGAGGCACTGGCACAGGATGCCCAGAGAAGCCGTGGCTGCCCCATCCCTGGCAGTGTTCAAGGCCACGTTGGACACAGGGGCCTGGAGCAGCCTCTAATGAAAGGTGGTTTGAACCACTCCTGTCATTTCATGCTTCTGCTAACTTGGCCTTCAGCTTCCCCATTCCCCAATGGAACGGCATTAGCTCAACTGCTGAGTTTTCAGGTGGGCAAATGAAGAACAACCCAAGTCCTGCAAAGCAGCATCCACAGAACATGGTGGGATCCAGGCTCCTGTTTTAAAGATTTTCATGGCAAAAAATAATGCTTTTGTTGTGGCCAGGCTTACAGATGCAGCCTGCAATGTGAGTCAGGCGATGACCTTTCAGGATGATCCAAGATCAGCAGTACTCAATCAAACGCTGACACTTTAGTGATTAATCCCACAACCAAAACAATTTCTGCTTGGAAATGCAGGAGAGAGGAATGTGGGATCCCCTCCTGCTCTGCCTCGCTACAGCTGAACTCTGGGTGCAGTTCGGTCCTACCAGTTCTCACAGGAAACGTGGAAAGGCCTGGGCAAAGGCTGAGGATTAAAGGCAGCAGCAGCAGATCCACCAATAACATATCATTAAAGAAAGAGAGGCAAACGAAGGCAGGAGGAAATATTCTCCTACTTACATGAAAAGTCTGTTCCTTTTACAGTCGTCCCTGACAGACCCCATCTTCCCTCCCCTCTGCCCTCCTGTGACATCCTCCCAGGTGCATTCTCCCCTAAGGGAAGAGTTAATTTTACCAGCACAGCCAACCCAGCTCACACACCAATCCCTGCCCTCCTCTCTCTGGATCTGCTGCTGGCCCCTTCTCTCCACCCGCACCAGATGTACCAAGCTGAGGTACAGCACCGGAGCCTCTTCACGCCACTGTGGCTGCTGAAGCTGCAGTGACCTGGCACAAAGTGCCTTGGGGCTGCCATAAAACCAGAGTACCTTGCCAGACTGCAACAGCGACTTCTGCCCAAGGCTCCAAAAGCTGCAACTGAGCAGAGCTTTTCTTGAACTGACTTCTTCTAAAGTAGAAAGTAAGTCCTTCCCTTGACCCGTTAATGGCAATGAAATCTACACTCAGAATGCAGATCTCCAGAGCTCAACAGAAAACTGTGAGTGCATCCAATTTGATTTGCTGCCCAGAATGTAACATCTAACGCTGCTATACTGACATATAAAGCATCATAGCTGCCAACTATGTGCTCTTGCTACTAGAGAATCAACAGCACTTGGACTCGGGGACTTCTTTACACTACTCCATAGCCATTCAAAACTGCTTTTTCTGCCTCTGTAATACCAAAGAAAGGATCCAGACATTGCTTTTGTATTACTTGCACAAATCTCAACTGCTTTTCTGGCTGCTTGTCCTCCACAGATACCAAGGCATACCAAAGAGAACACAAGTCAAAGTGTTGCAGGGTCAAAGAAGCCTTCTTTGCCTATGACTCAGGTGAACAACAGTAAGGCAGTAGCACCAGTACCTCACCACAACCCTGTTCTGTATTCAGAGACTCCCTGAAATCATGAGAAAATATCCCACTTGGATTTTTCAGAAGCCAAATTAAAATCAGGCTATTATAAATACTTACATTTGGAAATCACTCTGTTCTTGAGCCCTTTAGCTTCACATTTCCAAGTCTTTCTGCACAGCCACAAAACAGATGTGCTCATTTGTAAATTAAAGAAAAAATAAACCAGATCCTTGGGAACTGAAGGAACACAAAACAAAACCCTCAGTGTTGGGAGACCAGCAATAACATTCTGAGAGCTGAGCAAGCTGTAATGTACCCAACTGGTCAGAATGGAGAGCAGTAAAGAGTCTCTCCTCAGGAAGCCTTCATTGCTGAGCTCTGCAGCCCTGATGAGGGAATCAGCTACACTACAACCTCAAACCAAAACGCTTCAAGAAGGTCCACATAGGATGGTGTTTAAGTCTGCATAAACAAGTGTATTGGTCTAACTCCCCTGTAGGCTCACATTAAGGATGTTGAGAGCACTAGAAAAGTTGGGTGACAAAACAGAAGTAGCAACTTCTGCAACAGAGAAAGACAGAAGTGAAAAGTGTCTGGCTGTCCTCTGCTCCCTTAATAATGAAGTGTCTGGCTGTCCTCTGCTCCCTTAATAATGAAGTGTCTGACTGTCCTCTGCTCCCTTAATAAGCTCTGGAACCTTACAGATTGAGCAACCCAAGAGGAAGCCCCAGACAGAAGAAAATTGATGCTAAACCTCAGGAGAACTTCCCATAGATGGACAGGCCCTGACCAGCGGAAGGGCCAAGACCTGCTGATATGCATGGAAACAAAATGAAGCTCTTAGGAGGAATGTAAGTTATTCCATGACAGTGAGATTACCTCGACGGGAAAGCTCCCAAACTGGGGCACCCTTGATACACTGCTCCTAAAGCCTCCAATAGGAAGGCCAATCTCTTGATAGCTGTGTGTCCCGGTTCTCTTCCATGCTCCTCTGCTTCTGGCACTTCGGCTTTTCTTCTGCCCCTTCATACCTCTCCCATCTGAAATGGAAAGAGGGGAAGATAATACTAACACGGTAGGACAGAAGAACTGCTGGAGCTTCATTACAACAGAGATTTGGGGCAGTGGGCAGTGATTTCACAGGATTTCAGTTCATTTGCTCTTCTCTAATAACTAAAGTTTTAAACTCGCCACAAAAAGAAGTACAACTGCAGAAAACATCCAATGACTAAACTGTGAAAGTCCAGTAGCCACACAAACATCACTAACACCACCCCATAGTCCAACAAACTACAGGTCCTGGTAACTTATTTACACCTTGTACTTGGCTCATGACCAGTTCTCTGCATTTCACTCAGGAAATGGACAAGGAAAGGGATTTTTTCTCCTCTGGAGAGCACTTCCACCTCTGTGATGAGATCGAACCAGAAATGCTTGGTAATGAAGACAAGTACAAAAAACCCCCAAGTTCAATTCTTACTTGCTTTTGGCTTCTTCATTCTTCTGTTCCAATACTGAAGTCGATGCACACCTTCCTCCTGCAAATGAATCCAGGTCTTTAGTTCTAGGGGACAGAAAGGTGAAACGGCAGCGCAGGCCTTGGAAAACACAATTGGTATTTTTTCTAGCCACTCAGACTGGATTGCCATATTGCTACCCTGATTTCCAGGCGTGCCAACAACCCAAGCTGAGTGTGGACCCGAGTCCCTTTGGGAGCAGCATGCAGGGGCTGTGAAACAAGCAGCAAAGTGCCTCCCAGTCAGACTGGAAACAACCAACGCAAGCCTCAAAACCAGAAACTCATCTTAAGGAGTGCACTGCACTAACTTATTCCTTTTCCATGTTTCTTTTCCATGAGAATAACGAAGCTCTTTTATCCTGGTATCATATTATCATATTTTCCAGCACATCCATGCAAGAAAGAGCAGAACTGAAACAGCAAGCACTTAAAGTTAACACATTTATTTAATCCTCTTCCACACAAGTGAAGTTTTCAGAATACATGCTTAGCATCCTTTTTTTCTTTTAGAATTCCAAAACCCAGTTTAAGACATCATGAGTTTGGTTTAGAGCATTCAAAGTTGGCCATCCAAAAATCAATGCAAATGAATTTCACTTCTGCCCAAGCTGACAGAAGGGTTTTAAAAGACAGTGCTAGAGATGATATACACCTGTACGATCTCTGTATGTGTCCTGTGCCAATGCCTACCCAACTCAACCAAGGTTGGTCTTGCCGTACTATGCACTTACTCAGCAGAAGAGACTCCACCAAAGCATGCTTAGACAGAGGATGGGGAGGTGGAGATCATGGGACTTTCTTTGGCCTCACTGGACCTCTGTGGTACGGCCCATGTGTTCTGCTTCAATCCATCTTCCCATGTCTATGAGCGCTACGTAGAGGACAAAGCTGCTTTAAATAAGCAGTGTTTTTAAAATCAGCAATAATTAATTGCATTAGCCTCCAATCTGCTAGAGCTGGAACATAACATTTTAGCCTGGAAATTTCTGAAGCCACCATCACCGACTACTATAGCAACAAGATCACTAAAAAAAAGTAACCTGGTCATACTCTGAAACAGTGTTCTGCTGCACGTCCCTGTGGCACGAATTTCAGCCCCCCTCGTGACACTCAAGTGACATTTAAACCACATTCTTTTCCAGTATCTCAGATCAACAGGTATGTTGTTCTCTGTTCCTACCTGATTTTTAAGCATTGGATATCTTGATGTTGTCTACCAGAATCTCTCAATCACATTTCCAAGTATTAACAACAGGAAGCTAAATTAAGTAACAGATACTATAACTGCTGGAAATGAAATCAGAGTATCTGCAGCAACGGGGAATGTTGCACACGCATTAGTTGACTTGCTCCCTGTTTCTCCCTGGCAAATCAGTGTGTTTACAAACACACTGTTGAGTTGGTAGTGCTCAGCACTAGTGAACTCCAATGAAATGCAGTCAGCAAGGAACAGAAACGTCTTACCCAGGACTGCTGAGAGCACCAGTGACACAGAGCATCAGGCAGTGGGTGAGAATGATCTAGCTATGTCCTGCCCCGTCAGCTGCTGCCCTGCAGGGCTCAGGGGCAATCCGGTATAGCCCACTCTTTCCTAACTGCACACAAGTGACGTACACGAGTAAACTATGAATTAGTTAAATAGTTTAATTAATGGAAAATTGTCTTTAGGTTTGTGTGACCCAGTTACTGCCTCAAAGCATTCCCAACTCAGCACCAGTCACAACACACAACTACGGCTCTAACAGCCACTGTAAGGGTCTGAGTAAGAGTTTTTCCAACAGAAGCATGCATGACCCCTGCACAATGGTAATGTAGAAAAGCAAAGAACCAAAGGAAGCTGAACAGCAACCTTAACTGGAAGACAGACCATTACTGATACCACCCCCCAGAATACATGGACCTTGAGTTATCCTTTCAAGTAGCACCCCAATGGCACTGCCTGCTGAGTGAGAACCTTACAATCCAAGCACAACCAAAAGACATATCTAAAACCTCTGCTACCCTGATTTCTATAGTTCCAAACTTGCTCCTATTTAAACAAAAGGGCAGCATTCCTCTGCTCGTGACAGTACTACATCAGTGTAACACTCTGAAAGCCTGTCTGTGAACGCTATGAATAAATGAGCTGGACAGACACCCAACTTGTCACATTCCGCTGATGGCAAGAACTCCTGAGCAGGAATTAGCAGCAGTTTAACAGCCAGCTCCTACAGTGACATCACTGAGGGTTGCCCATGCAAGAAAGGCAGCTGTGGCCACTGTTTGCCCCACCTCCCGCGCTTCCCTGCCCCAACCCCTGCTCCTGCTGCCCTTGGAGGCACTGCAGAGGAGCCTGCTTCAGTCTGGCTCCTCGTCTTCTGCCCCTGTATTTATACAGCATTATCATTGAAAAGTATCAGTTGCAGGAAACACTGAAATCCACCAAGGATCTGCTGTGGTGCAAATACACACTATTGAGAGCAGCGAGGGAGAGCCATTAAAACTGCCAAGTAGCAGGAAAACACATTTCTTCTCTTTGTATTACTTCCAAAATAATAATGGAAAATTACGGCTCAGACCTTTTCCTTCCCCCATGCTGTCCCACCTCCTTCCTCCAGACCAGGAGTGAATTAAGAATCCTTTCTAACAACAGAACCTCTACAAAGGCCTAATTACAATTCTTTCATTCATAAATAGCTTGCGTAGAAATGTGGATCTCCTGCTTTAAGTAAACATCAGCATCAGTGATCTGAAGGGATAAAACACACACAGTGTGGTTACTCACAATGGCCAGGCTGCCTTAGGTCATTAAATCCCCTCAGCCCCTTCCCCCTCATGAAAAAACAAAGCTGCAAATACTAAAAGAAAAGCCAACAGCCCCTGTTTAGGAAACAGCAATTCAAACACGCGGTGATGTCATCTCATTTCTGTGCTGCCTGAGTCACAGGTTCCTGAGGAAGTGGGAACACCTACGGCATTACTGTATAAAAGAATGGAAGTTTGGAAAAGTTTGGAAGCATGAAATGAAAATAAAGACACTTACAGACAAAGCAAAATCATACCTACATTATAGAGTTCCTTGCCTCTTACACCAATCTGAAAGAAGACAAATTAATGTGCGTGTCCATCAGCATCTGTCCCTTACAGGGAGGTACTGAGCACTGGGGTGGGAAGGAGATAGTCATGGGGAGAGAAAAACACAGGGGGAAGGGACACCAATTTACTAGCTGTCAAAAACTGGAGCTCACAGGCACTCTGGAGTGGACCAGGCCTGGAACCTCCACAGCCCTGGCCTTTCTTCCCAGCCTGCTGACACGACGTGGAAACAATCCGAGCAGTGTTTCTTCACGCAGCTTTGGCCCATACTGGTTTTGATTTAGATTGTAAAATCACTGCAGAAATGAGATGCCAGCTTGCATTTCCAGTGCAGCGGCTCCTGCAGCACTGCCTTGCCGGAGGCATCCACTGCAAGTTCTGCGAAGGGGGCACACATTAGACCAAAAAGGAAATTGAGGGAAACACTACTGACCTCCTCCGTGTGAAGGAAACCAGACTAATGCCCCTCCTTTGTCAGTTACGCAGTGCACAGTAGTATTTCACTAACAAATCAAACAATGAATCATTCTGCTGAGATCCTGCAAAAATCAAATGTCCTGGTGCCAAAAAGCAAGCTGAAGTTACACACAAGCCTAAATTTTTGGATACTCAAGAACTACTGAAGCAGCAATCCACAGCCAAAGAATGTAAGAACAGAAAGCGACTGCATGGGAAAGGAGAGAAGTTACAAAGAGCAATTTTAAAAAGCCTGTGCTTTTAATTTGCAGCAGTACAACACTGTGCATGCTGCTGTCTTTCCCTGTTAGCTTACTAAAACATTTTGTTAAGAAGCAACTTGAATTTTTCAGCATTTTAAATGAAACACACACGTGCATATGACCTTCAGTTCCAGAGGCAAAGTCCATTGTACTTTATGTCAACGTCCTACATAAACATCTATTCAAAGATGGAGAGGAAACAGGCAGTTAGACAGCTACAGCAGATGGAAAAACAGTGTGCACTCCATGTCAGTCAGGAAACATAACACACTTGTGTTTAGGACTCTTGATTGTCCCTTTTTACCCCCACGTCCAGGGCAGCATTGGCAAGGAGCTACAATGGCAAGGGAGCCCTCGACTGATTAAACAGAAAGAAACCATGCTATTTTATTTGCAAAGCTCCAACAAACAGCTGATGGGTTCTGAAAATCCCTTCAGACTGTCCTCAGTAATTCCACCAGATTTGAAAAAATGCTGTGGTGACGCTGCAACAGGCAGATAATACTGTCAGTTATTGAGGGCAACAAGTGGAACTTGAAATTACATGTGGCTGGAGTACTCACCTGCATCCTTATCCTGGGTGAGATCACCTGAACTGGGAAATTAGGTGAAAATACTGCTGCCCAAAGATACAGAATGCATTAAGGTACTTAACATCATTGCTACTCAAGCTTAATGCTATTAATTCTTTTGGGAGTAGGTTCAGTTTCCCTCCCGCAGCGCCAGTTTCCTTGGACAGGTTAATACAATCCTCAAGTGACTCACTCCAAAGTCTTCACTACAACCTGAACAAAACCCCAGTGACTGGCTGGTGGAAGAACAGCAGTTGTTGAGTCTCAGCTACTGTACTTATGAGAAAAGTGGCTACAAATTAGCACAAGCCACAGCCTACTTTGGTTAACTTTAGACAAGAACAATAGCCAAGAATACCTCAACAGAACAATGGGCCAGAGCACAGATCAGTTTCTTTGACCCAGGATAACTGAGAAGGAAAACCATAGATATTCTTTGCCAAGTACATAAATCCAATTTCCAGGCATTTTTTGATGGGGGAACTAAATATAAAGCATGGAGTCCTCTGTTCTGTCCTGTCTGTCAATCACTGCTCACTAAGAAGAGCCACTGTTATCAGTGAACAGAAGGGTATCAATAAAATGAGAAAACGCTATCAACAAATTGTTAGGATTTTTTTACTACAAAATCTGTCAAGTGCTGCACAGACAAGAAAATTAACTGGTTTAGAAATTATTACACTGGATAGCTGAGGTGGTAATAGAGAGGGTATATTAACTGCAACCCATATATATGTATAACCTGTGTGGGGCCCCAGTATTTTTAACCACTGTTAGGGTTCTGGAGAAGGTCCAGGCAGCTGCAAAAGGGAAAGAGAGCTGGAGCTGACATGGGGCAGGTAGGTAGGGGTTTGTAAGTTAGGAATTTGCACACTACTGTGACAGTCCCAAGTCCTTCTAATGTGGTATTTCTGTCTTTAAAAACAGTGAGTCCAGGTGTTCTAAAAGAGAGAAGGTGCACCAGGCTCTCACGATGGGAAGTTTCATTTTGGCAGGATATGTATAAGCACAACATCTGCACTGAAAATTAAAAAAAGGAAAAAAAAAATAGGAAGAAAAAGAATTAATAAAGTCATGTCAAGATTCAGGAAAAAAAAATGCTAACAGGCTCAGGACATCATCCAGACTATGTTTCTTAGGAAGTCTGCTACAGTTTACCATATTACAAATACTTCTTTAATGGCTCTCTTTGGAGTATAAATGCTCACTTGCTTCCAAGGAAGGTATTACATTAGCATTAAAAAAATCAGGAAAAGTAGCAAGGAAAAATGCCCATCTAGCTGCTCACGCTCTCTTCAGCTTTTGTGTACTCTTAATGCAAAGTCCCAGCACAGCCAACCCCAGATCCATGGGGTCTGCAGCACAGGAATGGCTATTTGCACTGCTGGCCTCCCATGGCTGGCACAGTGACAGGGAAGGCTGGCTATGTGTTAGCTTGCAACATGTTTATTTTTTACAGGAATGTTAGCTATCCTTCCCATTCCCATACGAACAGAGTCAGAATTCTCCTTGAACTCTTAAGATACGATTTTACTCTGAAAAGAAAGTATATAAACACATCCTCATGGCTTCTGTCATGGCTCTCAATGATTCCGTAAGGCAGAGTTGTTGATCAACAGCAGGAAAGCTGGCATCAGAAACTTGGTGATCTTTTCACACATTACTGGCATTAATGAGAATCCTACATACCAAAGTCTATTCTCAGTCACATCTCAGCAATTTCACTGTTGTTATGATTTGGCCTGAAAAAGAGGAAGAAAACTCAAAGGAAAGTTGGGAGTTGGGTGAACTCTTCGTGGCCCAACACCATCCCAGAGTATGCAATGATGAAGAGCTAGTGGTGGACGCGGCAGTGCTGGGTTAATCTTAAGGATCTTTTCCTACCTAAATGATTCTATGATTCATTAGCAATTCCAATTAGACTAGTTAACATTCATTTAGAAGGAATTTGTTCAGTAAGAGGGAGAAACAAGTGCTATGATATGATTTTTGTACATGCACAGCATCAAGTTCAGAAATACATAAACCCCATTTCAGTAAGACTTTTCTATGAGAGCACAGGTGAGAAAGTCAAAGAAAATGCTTATGTACAAAAAAAACCCCTCAATTTTGCCAATACTCCTCTTGCACGTATTTAAGATGAGAAGCCAAATCTTACACAAAGAAACAGAATTAGAAAGAACGTTACACAGGAAGTGAAATAAGAATATCAAAGGTGACAAAAAGGGAAATTTTAGCTTATGTCACAGGACACAATACCAAAGCCACACAGAACACAGGGAAAGGAAAAATATTTTTCCAGGCTCAAGCTTAATGAGTTTAAGGGCTGGAGCAATCATTGCAGTTTCCTTTGATGTGCCAAACTATTGTGCCATTGACCTCTACTGAAGCACCATCTCCCTTTAGATCTTGGGACTCATCAGCTTCCTAGGAATATAGAACCTACGGTTCCATTCCTCAGTGATTTTCTCGGCCAAACTGCCTTGGCCATCCACGTGCAATTTTGGGGATGTAAGTGTAGTTTTCGATTTGTGCCCTTTCTCCCTTACAAAGCCCAGTGTTGAAGGCTTAAGACTCAAACTAGCCCCATGCTCCATGGAATAGTGTCATCTGGGCTAAATCACCTACTGGCTATCATTCTGCTGGCTTTAATGGCGCTAAGAGAGTTTACACAATATAAAGGGTATGCTGTAGGTGAAATTTAATCCCAACTGACAGTCCATGACACTAGGGAAGAAAACTTCACAGCAGACTGTGAAAGCATGGACAAGAGCAAGCGAAGGCTTTAAGTAAGAAAACTCTCAAATAGAATCTCAAGTCCTCCACTCTCTTGACTGCAGCACTATTCCATAACGAATTGTGGACTCAGCCAGCAGACACAGTGAAGGGAGGGATGACATGAATAAATATTCTAGTTAGTAGAAGTGCGAAAGCAAAGCAGAGGCTGTCACTCCATGAGTTTCTGTAACACTGAGCACAAAAATGATGTCAACAGCTCTCTGGTAAGATCTGTGATCATCTAAGATTATTAAATGCCCTCAGATGTGACACATGCAGGTGTTACAGTTGTCTTCTGTGAGCTACAGTCTCACCCACAGAGCCATACAATGCCAATATACTTCTGCTGGATAGTTGAGGAAGATGAGCAGGTTCCTCTGAGGCTGTTCATTTCCCTCTTCCCAACAGATTAGATTTATTTGGGTTCTACATGGAAGTTGGAGTTTGGACTCTTCACTGATACCAAGGAGGACATGGCAGCACAAATCAAATTTAAGTCCTACCTCTGTCATGAAGAAAAGATTAGCTTCTCACATTAAGCAGCTTTAACTGGAGCTGCAGACTGTGCTGATATCCTGCCATCAGTGCACACAAGCCAGTAAATAAATGTTTTCATCCATTAATAGTATCTGAATGTGCATTCCTTCATTTCAATGGATTCTCATGATTTCTCATTCAGAAAATGCCTAGAAATGGCATAAAAGCAAAGTAAGAACAATTCTGGTCCGTAAGGAGAAAGAAAACAACGTTATAGTTAGACAACGGAAGTTATTCCAAGTCCAACTGAAGTGTTTCTGAGCATCAGAGACATCTGGGAAGCATATGTACAGGAAACTGCTCAGCCTGAGAGAGTTGTGTTACTGAAATTACAGAGGTAAGGAAACATTACGTTAACCCTGAGTTTTGAACCTTTCAATCTTGTATCCTTGTGCAGTTTGGTACTTTCAACATAAAGCTACAGTGTGACTTCAACGTGAGAAGCACAGTTTCAGCTATTTAAGAAATTGCTCATGTTCATCACTTTCCAGAAAGATGTCTGGATTTTAAGTTTTAGATAACTAGAAACTGCAAAGAGACTTTCACACGCCATGGCCAGCAACTCCAAGAGATAAAACCAGACATCATTCCCTTTGAACTACCCGGTACTGACTCATGATTCCTGCTGGACTATGGCATGGCTAACAAAATGGAAGACATTTGAACTCGTAACTATTTATGTACATTAACAAACTGCTTTTGAATGGCCATGGCACATCATCAATCTTATTGTTCACAGCCGGACCACCAAATGAACAGTTTCCTTTGATTATTAATCTTTCAAAAAATATATTGCATTAATATATATTTTTATATTACAATGAAGTTAGTTAAACATGACATTCCCTTAAGGCTTCTTAAGAAATCACATAAATAGAATGAATATGATAGTTCAAATAAATAAAAATAATAGCTATTTTAGATACTTGATGCAAACCTCAGCACGTTTCAATAAATCTTCTTTCGTGACTGGAACATGAGAGTTGCAGATATCCTTGGTTTTAGGCGAATGTGACCCGACAGAACTTCTTCTGATGTGTCAAAAGAGAGAGAAGCAGTGACATTATCTCCACCAAATATTCAGAGCTTATGCTAAAGAAGGTTCTAAAAATAATTGGACTGACCAACTAATTTTCATAACATATACAGGAAATAAAGACTGCTGGCAGATACAGCAGTTTGCATTTTTTCTGAGTGAGTTAGCCCAGAAACGCCACAGCAGAAATCTATCTATAAAAGGGCTTTCAAATACTCTTTAAAACGTATTCCAAGACAAAACCCAATAGATTCACTTTCAATTTTGTCATAATGCATTTGGGTATTTCACAAATCCTTTTTTCTCAAGTTATCTTTCCACCGCAAGGATTCTCAAAGTACAGTTTGTGCTCAGCCATAACCCCCGAAGCCACTCCTGACGCTGCAAAAACTGAAAAACTTCAAATCCAACCCAAAAGAACATCACAATTGCTCTTTTGCAACACCTGTGAAGTGCTGAACCGTGGCATCCAAGAACAGCAAAGTCAGAGAACCGACTTCTTATTTCAGTTAAGCATTTCTCTATGAGTTTTGACTGAATCAATGATGCAATCCCCAAAGCAATTTTTGCTATGTAACTGAGCCTTCTCTCTAAACTTCAGGAGAGCCTGACCACGGTACCAATGAATTTTGGTCTTTCCTGTGTGCAAATAAGTCAAACCACATTGTTTCCATAGCACGAAATGATGAGATTTCTACAGAGAACAATCAGTTGCACTATAAATATGTACTCTGAAACAGCAAGCAATGTCGTACAGGCCTTGGGTGTAGGATCTTACCTATTCCTCTCCTGAAAGATGCAGTTTAACTCTGAACAACAGAATATTCTTAACAATAAATTCCAACTAAAAGGGCATAAATCTGGGAAAGATGAAAAAAGACATTGAGACATGCTGCTTGGACATGTCCATTGAGAAGCAAAAACTGAAAACTGGGACAAGCAGAACACCAAAGTTTGCTTAAGCAGCATATTTTATATGTAAGCCATATTTAGAAGCCAAAAAGAAAAAACGACGACAAAAAAAAAGGACAATGAGGTTTAAACATAACCACATTGCTTCAGTTATTTACATAATAAAATTGTGGAGACTTAGTTCCATAATAGACTGCTTTGAAGGTGAAGGAATTAATGCCAAAGTATGGATTCTATTTGTTTGTATCTGTAGCCGTCAGAATGGTTAAGCAATCGTTAACTTGTCAAGTAACAGATAAAAGGCAGGCTCCAGTCCAAAGCTGGTCATCTTCCATTTTATTCAGCTGATTCTCAGACTGTTTCATCATCACTCATATCCCAGATCTGCAACAAAAAAGGAACCATCATTTTTGTTTCTGGAGTTTAAATATGCTATTAATATCCTTTTAGAAAATTAGTATTACTATTTAAAAGGCAGAATGAACAACATTTTGTGGACTGCTGACTAGCACCAGTGGAGCTTTAGATAAAATTCAGTATCTTTTTGTTAACAACCTACACACCATTCATTTGGAGGTATCTTTTAACAGACACTTCCGCATTTGTTCCTGAAGTGCCAGGAATGGCATCAGTCCTTCGTCCCTGTGGGGAATGACATTGAGCTCATTTGTTCCAGAACATAATTGGTGTGATGGCACGGAATGGCCCTCTAAGTTATCCTCTCGTTTCACACCCTGACCACTAAAATATATCCAGAGGAATACAGAATGTGAATGGTTATTTCAACTGTAAATGCTTCTGGGCAAAAAGCAGTATTTTATATGTCTCAGACATTGGAGGAGCGTTCACACTTGCACTACTTGGACAAATAAACACAAACAACCCTGTTTCTAGACAGGCAGCAAGGACTATTGACCTGTAGCTTTAACAAACCCCTTCCAGACAACATGTATTTCTGGAATTTGAAAACATCCTGGAAAAGAGCTCCCCAAAGCCAACCTGGGAGCACATCTCAAATAAAACACGTCTGTGCAGTCCTACAAACTGCGCAAAACGAAAACTCGGCGTGGTGACGTTCTCTCAGTTCCTAGAAGCATTGCAAAATGGTGTAAATCCTCATGGAAAATACTGAAGGAACAGTTTGTTTACAAAAGGGAAAAAAAGTTTTCATCCTGCCCTAGATGAGCAGCTTGGGGCTTGCCAAGGCAAACAAGTCCAGCTCACCAGTCAGGGTCAAGGATGTGGAAAATAAATACAAACCCCAAAATTCTTTAAATAGAGTTTATGGTATGAGTCAAGCTGCAAAAAGCAAGAAATCAGACGCTGAGGCCAACAAACCCTCTTTGTCAAGCCCACTCCCACTGTTGAAAGCAAAGCCCATAGTTTGTAGCGCTTACAAACACACCTCTGGCAAAACAGCACAAGAAATACCTTTAAAAATACACCACGAGGTGATTCAAAGGCAAAGCTGAAAAAAGCCAACCAGCAGCCCTGAAAGTGTCCCCTTCATCCACTGAACAGGCACAGCAGGAGTGTACCCAGCCCCTCTGCTCTGTGCTTTCCCACCCACTGCCCCGACCTGAGCAGTACGGCTGAGGAGGGGAGTACACTGTACACTCTTCCTTCTGCTGCTTGCTCCTGATAGAGAGAGGCTGTTGAGTGTGCGTGTTCCATCAGCAAGTCTGAGTGAGGAAAGCACTTCCAGCCAGGAATGGGCTGGCTGCTCCAGAATTCCCAGAGTGCTCAGAGAGCCCTTTTGCCTTACACGTTTAAGGGGCAGTGCTTGCATCACCCTATCGGCCCACAGAACACAAACTGCAGCTCCCAAGGCACTGCCAGTTCTGTTTATTGAACCTAAGGAGAATAAAGCAGCTCCCTGCATGTGGAGGGATGTATTTGACATAAATATGTTGTTTGACATAAAAATACACACAACAAAACTGAAACTTAGGTTCACATGTATTAAACCACTATGCAAACAAGCAGCATTGAGGAGAGTTACTTGTAAATGTTTTAAATGCTACTATTTTCTTTCCAGGAGAACAGAGAGCTTTATAAGACAGTTTATGTTTCATGTAATGATCAGAGCAGTCGCACCCACAGAATCCTAGAATGGTTTGGGCTGGGAGGGACCTTAAAGATGAGCCAGTTCCAAACCCCTGCCACGGGACATCTTCCACTAGAGCAGGCTGCTCCAAGCCCTGTCCAACCTGGCCTTCAACACTGCCAGGGATGGGGAACAGCATCGTGTACCAAACCTTACTAAGGTTTATAAAGAACAAGGCAGTAGCACTTTCATAAATGTAGAGTGGAGAGGAGAACATGAAACAACAGGAACAATTCAATGCAGAAGTCAACAAGCGCATGTTAAAGAAAACAAGCTTTGTGATATTGTGTAAAAGAAGCTGTGTTAAATGTCAATATCAACTGCTAAATTATGACACATCATACCCTTACTTCAGAGGCATACACATCTTCACAGAAAAACATTGAAACTACACAGACTACGACTACCCAAATTTTGGATACTACTTCAAAGCAGTGAAACTCTGAAGAGGAGAAATCATGAATTACTGAAAGCCACAAAAGACAGTATCTAAACCGACTGTCACGACAAGAATCTGATATCCAAGCCAAGCTGTGAATTGGGAATTTGTTTTTACTCCTCTCCTGTTCAGTAGCACACCTGGGTGAGGCAACCCTAAATGCAGCTCAGGCAATGACAAGAGCAGTCATAAAACAGGAAGATAAACCAGCTGTAAAAACCAGTCTGGTCTGGACAAACCTTGACAGTTTATCCACAAATACATGCTTCTTTGTAGAGGTTCTTAGATTCCAGATACAAATTATGTCTACTCAGCATAAGAGAAGAATTCCCACTTGTTTTCTTGAAATTACAACTATTATTTTCTTACACAATAGGGAGAAAAGCCCTGTGTGTTAAGAAGTTCCCACTGATTGATTTTGCACAGCTCCACACTGCACATTCAAGAAACCCTACTGAACAGGGAGTTTTGCATTTCCTTCATACAACAGTAAGACCTGATACCTGAAATTTAACTTCCATGCTAATGGTTCCAAAACCGTGTTCACCTCCTGAAACTGGTAGTGGCTTTGCATCTTAGAAGTAACATACGTAATTCAAACAGATAACTACTGTTTTATCTTCCAAACAAACTTGCAATGTATCCAATATATCCTTAGGGGGTTCTTAGAAGTTTCTTGCCAGCTGGATCTAACAAGGTTTGCCTCAAAAAGGGCAACCTCATTAAGAGAGACAAACCAAACAAACAACCCCCACACATACTATTTTCTACACAAAACTGAGATAAATTTACATACACAGGTACTAAAACACTCTGCGTAGAAAAACCTGGAACAGTTTTGTTATGCAAACCACAGTATTCACTATGTTATAAATGCTCCAAATACGGTGAAGAGTGAGCAAAGACTAAAATTCCACAGGCAGAGGAAAGGGCTGAAAATGAGACATTACATACATGAAATGGCACAGCTGAGTATCCCACGAGAATACATGGTTTCCTGATCAATTCAGGCTTATCACAGAATCCCAGATTGGTTTGTGTTGGAAGGATCCTTAAAGCTCATGCAGTTCCAACCCCTGCCATGGGCAGGGCCACCTTCCACTCGAGCAGCTTGCTCCAAGCCCTGTCCAACCTGGTCTTGAACACTGCCAGGGATGGGGCAGCCACATTAGGATGTATTTATTGTTAGGAAATATCACATGTTAATCTGATTTAGAAATGTACACTTAGGAAATCTAAACAAGAGAAAAAAAGAATACATTCAAGCATATGTTTAAATTTAAAGTGACCAAATTACATTATAGCTATAAAATGTAAGCTTTTTGACGGTTATTAGCTTAAACATGTTTTTGTCCTATGCTCTGCCACTAAGACAATGTATCAGAACTTTTGGCAACCTAAATACAAAATGTGTGTGTCAACATATACTTGTACTAGAAATGAACTGGACATAGGAGGCTGCATTAATACACGTTGTGTGACTTCAGACTTCTGAATTTCAGTATTCTTCTTGGTCTGCTGGCTGTACCTTTCAGGAATGGCAGCAGAAAAGAAACTGCAACTTGAAATTCATTAACTACCTGCAAGTTTTAACATGCAATGTTTTCAGCGGTCATGGTATAAACTGAGGAATAATTACAAAGTTCAGCACCCTCCTTTCATCTTGGGTACTTGATGCACAGTAAGCACTACCCTTCATCTTACTGAAACCAAAACACTTCAAGCATTTTGCGTATGCAACAATTCTTTCCCCACCCCCCCTTTCCCACAGGAAAAAAAAGCCATAAATGAGCAACCAACAGAACACTATTCTACACTAACAAGAGCACATAACTTTGTTCATAATCTGCATCTAGATGCATGTCAGAGCCCGCAGAGCACACTCTACAGTGAAGTATTTTCTTTGCTCTCTAAGAAACCAAGGTGATGCACTTCAACAAGGATCCACTCTTGCTCCCAGTGGCAAGAGCTTATCATACAGTGATTGCAGTGGTTCCCCCCAGCAATTCCTTTCAGAAGCACCTGCTAACTGTATGTAATTGAACTTCAGCTAAAGACAGTTTTGAGCATAATCTAACGACTTAACTATCAGATACTTCTTACCTGACACAGGAGTTACAAACTTAAACACAAACAAACAGAAATTAACCTTAAAAATAATAATTAAAGCCAAGGATTACAAAACCTGCATTTCTTTCTTCAAGCCTAAATCACAGGTAGAGAAAACCGTGGATAATTTTTCCAGATCCCTGTACACAATAGTCTTACCCTAGCTAGCTGGCATGGCTGATGAATTCCTGGCATCCCTAGGACCTCCAACAAGTTCATTTTTTCTGTCCTTGCCTTCACAGCCTTTCTGGTCTGAATGGTTTACTATCTTACAATAAAATCCATCAACTGGTCCTTTTTTTCCAGTTACGGTGTCCCTTACTAATGACTGTTTTCCCTTTATAGTCTTTCCAAAACTGTATTTTCAGCCCATAACCACAGCCTAAAAGGTTACGGTCATGATGCATTCTCATTTTGATCTCAGCCAACAGCAACCACTATTCTTAGAGCTCTTGTATGCCATTCTCTTGAATAAATATATAATACTTCTAGTAAATAGCCCCACTTTTCATACAAAATGCAAGCATTACCCCTCTCAAAATCATGCTACTGATTTCGATCTTGCCGACTATAACATGATTAAGAATCCTGCCAGGACCATTCAGGACATCTCTTCTTCCTCCCTCTGATGTCTTCCATTTTATCAAGCTGTAGGTGTCCTGAATTTGATTTTCCGTCCCTTTACTGCTCACTCAACTCTTGTATGCTGTTTACAGCACCTAGGTGTTCTAGGAGTTTGGGATAGAGGGATCACAGTCTCTTCTGAAGATATCTTCTTCCAAGATGGGCTTTACACTTCGTCTGTCCTACCTACAGTTGACCTATTACTGCACCAGTTGGTCAACACGCAAAGTCAGCTTAGCTGGCTCACACACCTGAAAGCAGACCATTTTCTATTCCAAATACTTCAAAAGATATACTTAAGAATAAAACAGAAAGAAAAACCCAATCAAGTAAACAGTACAGAAAATGTCTGTTTACATTATAAGCTTAGTAGTTAGAAAGCCTTTTTAATATCCGCTAGTAAGAAGTTCCAAACAAACCTACAAATAGTAGCACTGGAAAGTAATTTGTCCATTCTGGTTTTATAGCATTTTCCTAGGTATTTGTTAGATTATTATACAAAAGCATCCCAAAAGGGTTGATTTTGTGTTGGGTTTTTTTTTTTTAAACGACTAAGTTAATGAAACAATACAATAAAAGAAACAAAACGCACACTAGGGTTTTTTTGGTATAAGAATGCCTCCAACACATTTCCTTCCATTGTTTCTTGTTTTACCAGGGAAAAAAACAAAGCAGAGAAGCAAGCAAATACAAAACCAATTTCTCTCCCCCTCTCAAGGGGGTTGGAGCTGAAAAGGCCACTTTTCAGGGCACAGCAGCAGAGCTGCTGACTGACACATACCTAAAGAGGAGAGTTTCTACTATTAAGCCTTTTCCTCAGGCTCTTATAAACTGAAAACAAACAAGTGTGAAAACAGCCACCCCCCATCAAGCAGGCCTGGTGATTGCCATTATCCTGTTTTGTGTAGGATTCTAAACTTCATTTTGCTACTGCCAAAAGGTGACTATTTAACAGGAGAGTTTGAATGAAGCCACATTAAGGCAAATACTGTCACAGTAATGATTAGATCTGATATAAACCCTTTGACTGAAATGAAAATGAAAACACAGTATATAAATTATACATTCAAATTCTTATATCGTCGTCCTCCTTTGATGTGCCCAGAGTTTACATTAAAAATAAAGATATGTGTAAGTCTATATTTATTACATCTCTAAATCCTGCAGAAGAATCACAGTGCAGATGCAAATGCACATTTATTTTCCACGGTTTCACAGCCTTGTGCAGGAAACCTGGATCAGGCACCATAATGGATATCTCAGAAAAATTAACACCACTTGAGACTATGCCATTTCAATCACACAGACTTTGTTTTGCTGTAATGAACAGCTTGCCATGTTCTACTACATCTTTTCAATTCACAGGTGATGCAGAACTGCTCTCTAACCTGTACATTGGCTTGGGGTCACACAGAATCAAATCTTTCATAGTTACTCATGAGAAAAGAGCACCAGTTGAGCTACACAAGCTATTCAACTGATAAACAATTCAGAAACAACGCAGAGATTATCAAACATGATACTTAAGGTACACTCAGTGCTCTAATACAGGGTCACAGAATCACAGACAGATCTCACCTGGAGGATACCTCTGGAAATCATTTTGTCCAGACCTTCACTCCAAGCAGGGCCAACAAGATCTGGTTGCCCAGGGTACTTCTGAGCTTTCCCAGCCTAAGAACCCTGCTCCAGTGCTTTACTTTACCTCCAAACACATAAGATTACATCATCTCTTGAAACAAGGATCATCTTTGTCAAACTAGCCCTTACCCATCCCATGACATAAATAGGCCCACTGTCATTACCATCCTCACAGTGCTTCTTTATGCACAGGTGACAACAAGACCTATCTGCCAGGACTCCTCTACTGCCAATCTTTTCAACAGCTTGAAGATACTAAGTGATAAAGGTACAGTTCTGCTCACCTAGTATACCAGGTAACCCTTCTATTCAAAAGAAACAGAGCCCCTAACTAGCTAGTGGTCAGACAGGAGACACATGTGCGTTCTGACTGCCTGTGTGAAGATCTCAACATCTCACCACTCTTCACAGAGAGAGAGGTTTGGGGTGGAAAAAGGAACCAAGACTGATACTTGCAAATCATGTCCTGTCAGGAAGGGAGACTGCCAAATGTTACAAAGACCCTTGAGAACTGGAAGAATCTCCCTCAGTTTTTAACACACCTCAACTTCTACAAGTAACAAAAACAAGGCCACATAAATCCTTTGAGTTGTACTGCATGATGAAGATGCAGAGAACATTTTCAAATGAGATAGAATCCCACAACAATCAAAAGTAATGGAAGGTCACCTAACTCAGTCACGTTTCAGCCCTACACCTGCAGTATTTTCCTGTTTAATCAACCGCATTCCATCTTCACAACGTGTGGCTGTGTGGCTGGCAAAGACAAACAGAATATACATTATTGGAAATAATGCTGAAATCAGTAATATGGATCCTTTTGAGCAAAATTCCCATTATCAGAAAATAACACTTGGCAGACAAAACTAACACAGATTTCCCACGTGCAGTTATGTCATCTTACATGCACAACTTTAGTACAAACAAATTTCCTCTAGTGCTCTGTCTATAACACATAAGTGATAGAAAACTTGAAAAGCATTCAAAATCTTAATTTGTTAACATTTTGTTTTATCCAGTGACCTCACTAATATCATCATTGCTTCCATGGAGATACATGTGGTGTGTACACAATGTTTCTGGTTTGTGGAGGAGGCATCAAGAAGTTATAGGAAAACTTTCTCTTCTCTCCTCTTATGCAGGAAAAATTGCTTTTCATGTAGTTAGAAACCAGAATCGCTTCTGAGAACACCAGCTGAAGCTAAATGAATAAAGGAAGATGGTTTCCAGTATTAACACATAAATGATACCCCAATAATCAGATTTCACATTTTATAGTTCAGTAGCATAGAGAAGTGCATTTGAATTAAAATCTGACATGCAGTTTTCCCCATGGCTATTATTAAAATCCATCATCTCACTTCTCCCATTATGTTTAGCAAAGAGAACAAATATAAATGTCACCCAGAAAATTGCAAACCTTGGTATAAAAGCACAACTGGTAAAATATTTAGATACTAAAGGCAGAGATGTTCTAGGAATACAACAGGCAGATCAGGTTTATGGTTTAGTTCTACTGAACCACTGTTGCTTCAAATGGACACAAAAATGAACATGAAGAAGCATAAGATGCCCCAGCAAGCACCTACGTTTCTCTGCACACTGCCCCACTTCTGAAGTATTCCCTACACCCTTACATTACACAACTTTCTAAATCATAGAGGCAGACTGAAGTTCACTTCAAAACCTATGTAATGACACAGGAAACAGTTCTGAAACTACATGTGTGACCCAAATTCAGCTGAAAACTCATACAAGTGTCAGATTTATATTTATAACTTTCATCAATAAACAACTGAACAAACAAGAATCCTCATGATACTGTGCAGAGATTTCATGCCAGGAGGGTCTCGCATGACTCTTGGGATGCCGCAACCCTTTTCCAAACTGCTTTTGATTTTCTGACCACATAATTTCAACATCTGCTGGAATAACAGATCTTTTGTGAATACTCATATGTGCCCTAGCTCTCAAATCTCCTTACTTAACTCTCATTTCCCTTTTTTTATCTGCCCTGCTGGACCTGCTTTAACAAACTGGAAACCCACTTCCTCTCCGGTTGCTTTCTTCATTCCCAGACTCCAGTGGGAAAGCAACCGTTTTAACAAGCTCCTGATGGGAGGTGAGTCTTACTGCAGCCTGATGGCACAAAACTGTTATAAGATGGCATGATCACATCCAATGATTTGTCACTTGGAGTGCACAGCACCTTGTTCACCAATTCAAAATCCAGCCCGCTCTGTTGCTCTTCATTATTTATAACCTGGTGCTCTGGAAAAGGAGAGAAAGAAACACAATGCCAACAACGTCATCTATCTGGTACAACCCCACCTTTTAGTTCCAAGTCTATCTAGTCTGGCAGAGCTCGGCAAAGTGCTACTGCAGCATTCCTACAGCATCACAGACACATGAAGCCTGCAGCATGCCATGCTAGAGAGCTCTGGAATGCAGAGTACGTTGCAGATGTGCTATAGAGAAGGCTTCCAATTGCTTACAAGCCAAACAGCTTGTTTTGGCTCAGAATGCTCTTTCCCCCCCATGTGGGATTACTTTGATTTTTTTGCCTATTATATGATTGCAATTACGCTGAGTTTATGGGATCAACAGGGACCGTGGAAAGAACATGTTAATCCAACTGTGAACGACAGAGTGAGAAGCTACTTTATAAACTCTGACTGCCGTGCAGCAAATACAGGCAGTATATTTTCAAAACGGGGATATAAACCAAGGCTGTAAAATGAAAGTTTCATAAAATTAATTAATAATCTTAAACCAAGCACCAGATCTGCAGCACTATGGAAACATACCTTCTGTCTTCGTGGCACTAAATTTACAGTGCCTGAACCACCATTCACTTTCACTTCCTCACCTCCTCTTCCCCCCCAAACTGGAATATACAATATAAACACTTGGGTGCTTTCATTCAAACAGACAATCCAGCAGGGCCTCCAAGGACATCCTCTCATGCTGAGATTCCAGCAGGCTGCAGGAGCCACATCCTTGGGCTGCGCTCACCAGCCTGTGCCAGGAGGAGCAGGGACAAGCAGCAGCTTGGCAACAGGACGTGAGTGACACCTCCTCAGACAATATTCAGAACTGAGGTCACATTCACTTATAAACAATTCAGATCACATCCCACTTCGAAAAATGGTTTTCTTTTCAGTAGTGAATAAAATGATTCATCTCACTCTGTTTATAAAGCGCTTCAATTCCTTACAGAATGGATAATAACCAGAAATTACAAGGAGCCTGTGATAGTGTTCAAGGCCAGGCTGGATGTGGCTTTGAGTAACCTGCTCTAGTGGAAAGTGTCCCTGCCTGTGGCTGGATGAGCTTTAAGATCCTCTTCAGCCCAAACCATTCTGTGGTTCTATGGTATAAATATTGCATAGAGGAAAACTGAAGACTTGATATAAACCAAAACACAGGAGGGTACTCCATAAATAAATGAAACATTTATGTATTGTTTGCAACTCCTCTTTTTAAACTGGGGGAAAAAAGTACTCTGAGGAGCACTCTCATAATATTAATTTAAATGTTTGGGTCTAAATTTGACAAACATAAGATTGCGCTGAATAACTACAATGTGGGACGCCAGCAGGCAAGTGATTTCATCCAAAATAAACACCTTACAAGAACTATTTTGATCATCTCTTTACTTTGGCAACATATGATTCTGGTGTCTAAATGCGGATCTTGTATTGTGCAAACCAGTATGCTTCCGCGGCTCGCTGACAAGCTGCATGCTGGCTTGCAACTCCATATATAATCATCTCATATTCATCCTTTCTGACTTAACACCCAAGTTTTGTTATGGTTATTTTGGCTTCATGGAATATTCTTACAAAATGCCAGAGCTGCATTTACCTGTGTGCAATGCAGAAGATTTAAAAATAACCAACCCCCAAACAAGCCCCCAGAAAACATGGAACACAAGGTACAGTTTTCCTGGGAGTGGTATTCTTCCAAAGCATCCTCACTGGGAGCTCAGGGAAGTGGTACAATGTTGTGTTTTCTGTAAGGCCGACCCCATCTCTTAGATTAACCTTTCCAGTGTCTGCTACTTTATAATAAAATCTACTTAAAAGCTCTTATGTAGTTCTAGTATTTCCCTTCTAGTGTGCTAAACAAATGTATTGCTGCTCTATAGAAACAGTTCTTTTTCCTCATAAAAATCAAGGTTTGATTTCCTCCACATCAGAGATGGGTGTTTTTCCCCATTTTGTTTTTTATTATGGGTAACAGAAAACACTTCCTAAGAAGCTAAATCTGAACCGTACCTAGGCTGTGGTCTAAAACACTACAAAAATACCAATACCAGAGAAAATGAGTTTCGAATGACATAAATGATGCCTGGTTTCTTCCTAACTGTGTGCAGAGAAGAGTTAGCTAAGCACCAGTCCTGTCTGCCTTTGATATCCTCTCATTTTTTCTCCTCTCAGTAATTCACACCAGCCTGATATTAAAAGTCTGCCTTTCTTTGAGCTACACATCAAGTCATTCTTTTTTTTAACATACTCCTATTTGTCCAGAGGCCCTTGTTAAAGCCCACATCACCTCATGCCTTCAATTCCCCCAGTATTCTCAGTGTTCTCAGACTATGCTCATTAAATTAATTCCATTCAGAGCACAGATCTACTACTTAGGTCTGTTATTCCAGCTACAAATCTTTCGGTATGTGTGTCTGCTGGCAATACATCTCCCTGTATCACAAACCCTTTAACTGGGTGTTATTTCACAGTACAGCTCAAGCCACCTCCTATCTCAAATCACAGATTGTACGTCATTCTGCCAGTAAGGGAAGCTTCTGTGGTCCACTCCTTTATTTCGTCAGTTCCTACAGGGCTTTCTCCCACGCTGACCTACCCACAGGGGATAAATCTGTAATGAGAATCATACAACAACAAGTTGATAGCTTGTTCTCTGATACTCCAGAAAGCGGACTATCAAAGAATTAATCACATTCAGGAATCAAAAGAAACAAGTGTCAGGCTTCAGTAAAATTTTGCTGTTGAAGTGGAATTTGTGAATACCCCTTCAAGCTAAAGACAACAATTTCATTTTGGGGGGAATTAAAACTGAATATTAAAAGCAGAACTATTTTCTTCATTGCCCTTCTACTCCATATTTAATATAATGGACCATGGTTTAGTTTCCTTGTAAAGAGGAGGCAAAGTTTTCCTTTGTCTTCAAAGTCATGAGCTTTTTCTTCCGCCCATAAGACTGTACAGTCAACAAAACTATAAAGGCATAGCCAGCCTTTATAAATTATTCCAGATATACATAGCTATAATGGATGGAATAAGCTCACTGAATTGGTGATTTTTATAAATCACTGCCCTATCATGCACTCTTCAGATAAGGCAAGCTTTGAGGAAACAGCAACAATCTTCCTAGTCACATGTACTTCACCTAAATGATTTTCATTCAAAAAGCCATTCCTTCTTTCTCTAAGACAAAATATCAATTTAATAACTCCCTCCAGTTACTGTATCCAAGAGTACAGTTCAGAAGAAAACCCCTAATGAAAAGAATTTTTAAAATTTATTTTGCCCTAATTTAATTTAAATTAGCTTTTAGCACTGAAAATAAAGGTTCATCAAGAAATTCAGGGAGTAAACAGCATGCAAAGCTCACTGTGCTAGATGCTCTCTGTTGCAGGCAATAATCACCTGTGGAACCAGGTAACAGACGCCTCAGAGTAGCAGGTACAGAAAGAAGAAAAGGCAATGGGCACAAGCTGCCACAAGAGAAATTCTGCCTGGCCATCAGGAAGAACTGTCAATGACTGTGGCTAAGCACTGGGAGAAACTGCTCATGGGTTCAGCCCTGCACTGAGGAGGAAGCTGGACGGGATGACCTCTGGAGCTCCCTTCCAGTCGCATGTTCTATGACTCTACAATATAGCAAATAACTGGCAGCTACGTGTTATAATTCAGGTTGTATCAACATTATTATGCTACCTGGATGACTTGAATTAAATCCTGTAATGGGTTTAGCATCTCAACTGAATCTTACTTCAAAAGCTTGTTGTTGGGATGGGAGGGGGGATCTCTAAGGGAAAGAAAGAGGACAGCATTTCTTTATCATGTGCTGCTCAGCATGCACACGGTGAGGCTCCATTTCCAGATGGAACCCCTGGGTAGCAAGGTTTTAACCAAATTCTGTCTAATTCTTTTAATACAGAACAGATAATCCATACTTTTTACAAAGGCATGCTTTAGAATTATTCTGCTGAAAGTCATGGTACTGTTCTCTAGCTCCGACAGATGAAAAGATTAGCTGCCATAGCCTGATGTAGTCATTTCCTGCTAATCTGATCTCTAAATGCTGTTGCTCTCAGTGACTTTGGTGATGTAAGGAAGTAGCTGCTCATGGTAACTTTTGTATTCCTTTGTCTTTGCTGTAATACAGCTCAATTAACATTTCAACAACAGAAAAAGTTCCATACCATTAACCAACAATACTGAGGGATTGAAAAAACAAAACCCAAACCATTAACAATCATATCTCAGGTTTGATCTGCATGCTTCCTTTCCTGTGATGGTTCCTCTGAGGAGCATGAGGTACTTTAAACTCAGTAGATTCAGAGCTGGTATTAGTGACTTCCCCATTCCCCATCTTGTTTAACAGCAAAAAGTTGCCCCTGACATCAGTCCTCAGTTCCATTTGCATCCTGGGGACATCACTTGAGAACGCTAAGCTTACATCCAAGAGCCAGCACATTAAAGCAACATTCTGAGCAGAGAGTCTCAGATTCTTTTTGTGAGTCATGACGACAGGAAAACTGTTGTGGTCAGGAATAAACATTGTCGGGTTTTCTTCCTTTGTTTTCTTATCCAGCAAGGTTTACTTTTTTGGCTACGTTAAGTACTGCTTCCAGGGAATCAGAAAGACTAGAAAAATCCAAAGACTGGAAGTGGCAAAGACTAAGGCGTTCCTTGGAAAGTTAAAGTTCTTGAGTAAGCCCTAAAATGAAGAGAACATGAACAGCTAAAATATTTTTGCATAAACTGAAAAACTCATCTACTAGTTGAGAACAAGCTGGAACTTGCATGGGGCCCTGCACACACTGGCAAGCATCTTAATTGTTCAGAGCAGACAAAGTCTGTTTAGTCATGTCTGCTGAAGTGGGAAGGATATTACAACACATCTCTGCAGTCTGTTTCCACACAGGTCAATCAGTTCTTGAAGCCTGTTTTTAATGCACTTTCATCCAGCCAGAACAGGAGGTGTACGGACACCTTTACGCAGGTTGGCCACACACCTGGCTAGCAGACAAGTCATCTCCGAGTAGGTGCTCACAAGTGAGCAATCAAAGGAACAATCTGGAGTGCCAGCAGACATTGCAGTGCCAACACACATTAATGTCTGGGAGGGATTTTGTAAGAGTCTAAGTATGCCTCAATGAAATTTCAAAACCAGTTCCAGTGCCCACTGAGGATAACAGTAATATATTTAAAACAGAGAGGGAACCGCAGCATGGCAAATACAAGAGGCAGCAGCTGAAATGGGTAGATGACTTCAAATCTGTTTCTTCATTTCTCAAAGGATGGGGCAGGCGACGCAGGATTCTTTCTAAGATACTCTAGCATGTTTTTTAATCCATGTTCCAAAACAGCCAAAAGCCATTCACCTCCTGAACACATTGCACGACACAAGAAGGTTTTTAAAACCGCAGACATGGATCTCATGCAAACTTCTATGCAAGAGGTAAGTGTGGTGGTGTGCTCTATCAACTGCCAAACATTGTTTTCCTGCTTTGGCAGCAGTAGCTCAGTTTTCAACACATACCTTCTCTTTTACCTATACTGCATTATTGGAAGTCAGACTTTTAAGATGCTTCTATTACACGGATTATGAAATGACACGTGAAGTGCCAGTTCTGTAAAGTGCAGCTCCATGTCCTTTTCAACATAGGTCAATCTTGCCCCACAAGACTGTGTTAAGGTCCAAACAACCAGCTAAATATTAAACAAAACCACATAGCAGCTAGCCTACAAATCTTCCTGCATTTGGATCTGTCTCATCTTGGGTATGGTATGGCTCCCTGAGCCCAAAGGTGTATTGCTTTTGTTGAGTATAGGGAAAGGCCAGTGGGGAACCAGGAGGAAATGTTTTATTTGTATGGAAAGAGATACTCTTCCCTTCACCTTAATTTTGCATTCTGGAAAATCTTCAGCCTTGCTGATGATAAAGATATACTATCAGGTGGTAGCTTATGCTATTTATATGTATTTTAATAAATTCTGAATTAATAAATACAAATAAATTTAATAAATAGTTTAAACTTATTTTAAACTTCAACTCTCCAGAACAGAAAACCATGTCTAGGCTTATATGCTCCATTAAATAACTGAGTAGGATTTGGTTTTCACAAGGAAAAAGCACTAAAAGATCAGGTTCAATGAAAGAAACGATGTACCTCCTTTGAAGATCCCAAGCTGCAGTCAAGCTCTAATCTGGGGCAGTGATAACTTCCATGACAGAAGTTTAAGAACAGTCGCTGATTGCTTTATTTAGAGCAGCCAATCACAAAGGGATTTATCTCTAGACCAGTACTTTTCCCACACCAAGGAAAACTGAAATTCATCCGGAGACCATGCACAAAGCAGGGCAGGCACTTCATAGTACTTCATTTAGGGAAATTTGTTTTAACATTATGCCATTGCTGCAAACACGAAGAAAGAAATCAATCCCAACAGATCATTCAAAAGGCAGAACAAATTCCAAGTTATTCCAATTACAAGAGTTCAAGCACAAACATTAGGAGTACCATAAAAACCTATAGAAAATTATGCAGTGAGTCAAGGTTTATTAAAAGTCCATGGGGAATGGGATCATTATTGCACTTCTTCTGGCTTGTGAACTGGACTCGAAGAACACTGGATGCGCAGGACGGTGTCACAGAAGTGATACAGTTATTAGGTGTACAGTTATTCACACACTATGGCATGCTTACATTAACAGAGGATGTCCTTGTTACTTTGAGAAAACAGCGGTGTCATCTGGATTTATGATCCATACTGAAAAGGCGAATTAGATGCATCTCAAGAAAGGGCAGCACCTCAACTGAAGAAATCAGGCAACAGGGAGAACAAAGAAAAAACCTATTTAAGTTGACTGATTACTGGTGATGGCTTTATGAAAAAGAAGTTAAAGGAGACTTATTAGAAACATTTCATGGAAACTGAGATGAAAAAGGTATTAAGAGGAGTTCTAATACCACTACAGACTGGAAGCATTCTGCAGTAAAAGAAAGGTGTCAGAATGCTGACAGCAGTGGTGGGTGATGAGAGTTCAAAAGGAGATGGATATAAAGTAAATTTCTTTTTAAGCCAAGCTGGTCACAAAATGCATGGACGGGGAGACATCAAAAACCTTATGGTGACTGACAATATAAAGGACAAAGAGGTGCCAGAATGAAAGAATTCCTCAAGACAAAACAAAGGTAAAACGCCAGGCAAAGCTGACATGGTCTGTAGGGGCAGTGGCGTATGGGACTTGGGAAAAGAGAAAACCCTGGACATCAAAAGGTATCAGTGCCACGCCAAAGTACTTCCTGAGAGAAAGCAGGCTTCAGGATCGAGATTACATTTGCCTGAAGAATTAGATTTTCCTTTGCAAGTGTCCCAACAGCGGTCCAGCCCAACTGAAGAAATATGGAGTAAAATGGTTTTTGAAGTTTAAGAACCAGATTAAACGATACAGATGTCTCCTGATCATAACAAACCACTTTTGGTTTTTAAGGCTGGATGGCAACAAGGTGGTTAGCATCACTGTGGAACTCAGCTGACTAAGTCTGGACAGGCAAACAGTTGTCATTATGATAAATAACCGCTCCAGAGTTGGTTACTGATGTCATATTCTCAAGGGCTGTACAATGGGAATTCCAGCCTCCTTCTGAACCTAGCTCTTTAAAATTGCTTTGTCTGTTTTGGCCCTAGGCTGCATATTAGAAATGATAAAAGTAGTTCTTTCATACTCAGAGCAAGACAGTTTGATTGCCAGTGTCAACATGACAAAGCGCTTATGGCTACAGAAGCGGGGGGAGGAAGCAATAATAGGAGAGGGGCAAAAGAAAAAGCTCTGTAGTTAACACCGGGCAAGTAAGAACAGAACACTTTGCCCTGAAAGCTCAGACTTATCCCACCATACTTTCAACGTGCTGTATGCTGACTAGACTCAGAATTGCTGCTCTGGCAGTAATTATAAATCAAATTCACCGTAATTATTCTTGCTACACAGAGATGAAGAAATGCCACTGGAAACAGTTCTATGTCTTTGATATACTTTAAATGCTTATTTAATTGGTGCTTCCTTTTTTCCTTCTGTTGCAACAGTGACAAGAAACAACCAACAGGGAAACAAAGAATTTCTGGAGACAAACCCAAAATGCTGTGTTTTATGCTGACCTACACACACAAGGCAAGGAGATTTTCTTCTCCCACAAAGTTAATGCGAACAAATATTCAGTTTCAGAAGTAGAATAGTGGTTTTTGACAACATATAAATTTGAATTAGAGACAACAGACACACAACCCAGTCAGACTGTAGAGGCTTATTCTTAGTACTTAAGAATATCCAACTACACCCAAATAAGACTTGTCAGATATATAACTAAAATTATAAGCAATATGGACACAAGTGTTCCCCAAGAGCCAGAATAGAAAGTCTAACCAGTTCCTTATTTCATCTTGAAGAATTATTCCACTACCCAAGAAGAAATATTTATAGTTGGAAACATAAAGATCAGTAGAGATTGTGTTTCAGGAATCTGTACCGTTCAAAGGGATTTCGCAACACTCCAATGTCAAGTGGAATTTTTGACTGGTTGGGCTCATGCTGTCATTCACTTTTGAGGAGCAGAAAATGGTCTAACAAATACAGCCAAAATATCCTCAATTTAGAATTCTACACTTCAGACTCATGGGCTGTGTGTAACTTATGGAACATGGTAAAAATGTTCTGCCACTGTGCAACGCCTGGAATAAAACAATGCAAAACCAGTAAGTCAGCTTGCTGAGCCCTTTAAGACACTACAGAGCATGCCATAATCTTAATTTGATTTTATACAGTAGGTTTCCACATACTTTATTTACAAACTCTCATTTGGCAATTTCAATTATTTGATTCCCTAGTGCTTCTCCTTTTTTGGACCTCTGTGTCTCCACAGCAAATCAGCTGTGTGCCCCAAAATGTGCTTTTGTGCCCCAAAGCAAATCAGCTGCCTTCACAGCTGAATGAAATTCCCTTCGCATGCGTTTTGTCTGTTTAACCAGAAACAAACCAGCCATCAAAAACCAGAAACCCTTACCTGCAATCAGGGTCTTCAGATGCTAAGAACATACTCCCCACAGATATCTGTATAGACTGACTTTGAAATGCATGAAAACAAGCTTGTCTAGCACAGATCACTGAATCCATCTCAACTGTCTTTACTAATAGGAAGCCTCCTCCTAAGCATGTAGCAAAAAGTGTAATCGCTGGAGCTAAGTTTCGTTACATGAATAGTTTTCAATAATCCATACCAAGACTTATGGATTAAAAAACCCCAAAACACTAACAACAAAACCCAAGCACCAACCCCCCCCCCGAATATTCTTATACCCTGACTACCATTTGCCACGGTAAGACGTTACGACCAGTTAGCAGAAACCCTTCAAGCAGTCTTCATCAGTTCCTCCTAATAGTAAACCGCAGGCTCAGGTTCATAACACCTTAGTGCAAACGCTGGACTGTCTACAAAAGACACTGTCCTACTCTACTGCACTACATCAAACATATGACTCTATGCTCTGGTAATCAAACAACTGTCAGCAGAAAGTAAACCCCTGAAAACTGGTGTTATTGTAACTCTCTTCAGCACTTATCGGCATTAAATAACTATGGTACAGAAGCACTCCAGGACTTTTGCTGTCATGATGCTGCCATCATTTGCTGAGACACATTCAAGCTAGCCAGAAATCCGTTTCTTGAGCTGATGCTGAGGCCTGTGCCCCGCCTTCTGGATGAAATCAGGGCACCTTACGAAGCCTCGCTGCTGGTACCAGCTGTCCTCTGCACTTTTTTCTCCAAGCCACAATTAATAAATGGATAATTTTTTACAGATTCCATATATTAACCGAGTTGCAATCAGTAACACGAAGAAGCAAAAATAATGACCTAAATCAGTGCAACCATAAAACCTGGTGTGTGGCTTGGAATAATGCAGAGTGCAACTGCCATCATTGATTCAGAAGAAAAAGTGAGACACAGGGATAGCAAACGCAGAAAATTTGGAAGGAGGAAGTTAATAAATAGCTATATTCAGGCAGCTTATTTTCATCTAAAATCTTCCAGAAAATGTATT
>JAOEHY010028174.1:36816-66134 GCA_025447955.1 Psilopsiagon aurifrons
AATTTGGAAGGAGGAAGTTAATAAATAGCTATATTCAGGCAGCTTATTTTCATCTAAAATCTTCCAGAAAATGTATTACAGCCAACAGTCTTAAGAAAAATGAAAAGCACCCAAAGCTCTCTGGAATACAATGAGCATCCAGTTATCACCAAGAAAACTATTTTCATAAAACCATCCATCTCTCTCCATCACATCAAACCATCTCTGAGCTCACATTCCTTATGGAGGCCTGACCATTCTAGGGTCTCCATTCAGCCAGACTAAAGTTTGCAGCTTTTCCTTTGCATGCAGATGTTCCACATCGAAATATTCTTTTGCTTTTCCAACTGTGTTAGTACATCTAATGCATTACCTTCTCCACAAACCTTTCTGTGCTTACTCCTTAGACTGCCAGAGCTACATGACCACAGATGACTGCCCACATCACGAACTCGAGACCGAGAAATCACCACAATGATTTAAAGAGAGAAGCAAGTGGTAAGTTGGACAACTGGAACGCTGAAGGAGTTTACTGGTTACATGCAAGCTAGTAGTACTTGATGGTTTAACAATATGACTAATGAGGGACATCCTTAACATCAGGCTGCCTTCCCTGAGCAGACTGACACACACACACCTTCCATGCTGATTTGAAGGAAGAGGAATCACATACCCAATTGCTACTTCCCTCAGGTACTTTTTTGTGTCTTTCAAACAAACTATCATGCATGACCCTCCTGTTTAGGAGATAAAATCAGAATATGTCTTTTGGTGACTAATATCTTAATTCTGCTCTCTTTGAAGTCAATTGCAATTTTGGCAGGTATTTAATGATGAAGGATCAGATCCCAAAGTGTTTGTTCAGCAGTTCTGGAAGAATGCCAGCCTTAATGAAATCAATTGAAACACATTTCAAAGCCATGGCCAATCAAAATACTTATTTTCAGCCTCACAGACTCATCTCGGCATTTGGCATATCTTTTCAGCTGAAATGCACACTGATGCTCCTTGGCAGAGGGAATACAGCGCTGCAACATGTTCTACAGGTTTCATTATACAATTTTCTTGTTAATGCAAGCACTTGAATCAGGAGCTTGTAAAGACTTAGCACCGAAACACACTTCACATTTTCTTTCTCATCTTCACTAATGGAATAATGTCTTTGATAAATGCAGCACATCAAGATCTTAATCCTACTGCTGGAAGAAGTTCATGAACTTACCAAGGTTTTCCCCTTGAGAAAAGAATCCTTTTCAAGATAAGCTATAATGTTTAGTTTCCAGAAATTAATTCTATTGCTTCAATGAAGAACAAGGAGCCAAAAACCCTCAACCCAAGGCTGAGGTTGTTACCACCACTGCTTTCTAAAAGTAATAAGTAACAATCACAGTGGAAAATAAGACTTTTTTCCACCGTCGCTTGTTATCATGTTCCTACATTTTTAGTACAAACCTACTACGATAATTTCCTATTTTCAAAGGGTTTATAATCACATATAGAATTACAAGTTGAGGTGTAAGGCTATCTGAAGGCTTCCAGAAGAAGACAAAAGGCAGCAACCATTCCTCAGACACACACTACTTGACTCAACTGCAGTGTGCATAGGTGAAGAGGTAACCGAAAGCAGACCCACAGTGCAACTACTTCCTAGCTCTTAGAAGTCTTTCATGGACATGCTTTTATAAGATTATTAAAAGTCCAGCATTCCTTGTAATCTTGTTTATATCTTGCTAGATTATCACATGCACATATTCTCCAAAATTTCAATTTCTACAGTCTTTTGGAAGCTTATAGTATCCTATAACATCCATTTCCAGATTTTGCTCTCTCCATTACAGGCACAAAGACCAGCACGTATTCTCTACTCTTAATATTTAATTCATCTTGGAATCTCTTTTCCATTACGACAAGGCTTTTTATTTGGGGAAAAAAACAAATTCGTTTTTTTCCATAAAATGCAAAAATAGAGAGGTGTAAAATGGCCTGACCCCCCCCCCCCCCAATCTCTAGATTGATGGTTAGCAAGAAATCAGTGATTAATAACATGCAATGTTGCGAAAAGCTGCAGAGATAGCTGTGTTGATAAGAAATTGCTAACTTAAAGTAACAACTGTGTGTTTATCCTGTCTACAAATAGCTCAACAGCCAGCCACACAGAAAGAATAACCAAATTCTCCATGTGGAGATATCAATGTTAAAATTTCTATAGAACTTTGAAATGTATTTTTGTGTCTACTTCTAACAACGCTAAATGGATTAATATTTTAATTGGGGGGGGTTAATTTGCACATATATTATAAAAACATGTTGCAGTTTTTGTGGAGAGCAAAAGAACTTCTGGTTTTCATTACTGTATCACAATTAAATTACCTAATGTACAGAAGATCTGCAAAGTTTTGGAAACAATAGTGGGTGGTGTTTCCTGGAATAGAGCAATATGTCTTGTGACTGGGAAGGAACACACACCACTCCATTTTAATGTGGAGTCACACAGTTCAATCCACACAGACAGGCAAGAATTAAGGACAGGAAACAGAGGAACATCTTGTCAGGGTAACTGTTCAGAGAATGGAAAAGTTAATTTAGTAGCCCAAGGCAAACAGTTAGAAGTCACTTAAGCCAATTCCATTTGTTTCTACAAAACAGTGTATCCACTGCTAGGTTAAGCAAGACCACAGAAAACATCAAAAATGGATTTTAACACTGGTTTTAAGATTTAAGTGTTTCTAGAGCACACAACACAACACTGGAACACACTGTGAAAATTAGTTCAGGAAGTCAAGAGTCTTTCACCATTCTACTTGATTCTAAAGCAGTTACAATACTTAATGCATGTGTATGCACTGCATTTAGATATACAAACTGAGTATCAAATACAAGTCTCCCAAGTAAGCTGCTAGTAAACTGAAAGCTATTTCATACAGTGCCATAAAAAACTGATGTGCTAGGCCCCATTATCCATGCCTTTTTTTTTTAACTGCTTCATGGGTGATTTAAAAAGCACATCTTAAACAAGTCTTGCCCAGTTTACACCCCATTGTATTTCCTAAAGCTTCACTCCCAGTTAATCTGGAGGGCATTCTAATTCATATTGTATTTCCAGCAGGCGTAGCTAGAACCAATTTTCACTTACTCACGTTGTAAGACTCTGAAAGGGAAACTTGAAAATGTTCCCAAATCATAAAGCAAATGAATTGACTGCTCAGTACTGCATAACATCATACTAAACTTTCAAACAATCTTGTGCATTAATCCCTTGGAGGGTCAATGTATACTGCCACATTTTCAATCAGTGCACCAATAAGCACTGTTAATTCAAAAGCACACAGCTTGAAATGTATTGTACAAGATACAGTGCATTCGAACAATCCACTTTCACACCACAAAATTCACAAGTGTGTATAATAAATCACTGAAGTTTTTACTGTAGCTATAGACGTTACATTATGAACTTTTGAGCAGTTTCTCAGCACAGGTTAATGCCTGGTTTGAAGTAGATGACTTCCCTTGCACACAATTTGTATGAAGAATTGGCTGCTTGGATCACAGCGGAGCTTGTGAATGTATGCAACTACCGAGTTCACCAAAATTGCCACCATTCAGTCAAGATACTCTTCTCAGTTTATCTTCAAATCACAAAGGCTGAATCAGTTTTCAAAGGATCAAGGAAAGCTTGAACCCTGGTACTTCATAGGTAAGTCAAGAGCAAAACTGCCTTTGGCTTCCTTGGAAGACTTTCGACTTGTTCAAAACTGGTTTTGTATGTTTATTACTAAACACAGTCTCAACACCGTTTAGACTTGCTCAACACAGCTACAAGCCACATTGTGTCTCTGGACAAAAAGCAGCAACATGGGAACAAGCTGTCTAAATTCAACAATAATGTGGTCTAGCACAATCATTTTTAAGGCAGATCTTTGCAAAACCTAGGTTTATGGGCCATAGCTATTAACTTACATTGATGACAAGCCTGAACAGAATGGTTATGGTCAGCTCTGTTTCTACAGACTTCACAGGGCAGTCCTATCATGCCCAAACAGAAGCCTCAGTCTGACAGAGAATATATTCTATTAATGAGCAAATGTAAGAACTGAAACCAATTTTGGTCTTTTCCTACCAGTGGAAACCACGAGGAGGAGCATGAATTACTCCTCCAAATACAAAGATATTGGAACAATGTTGTCCAGCAGGACTTCTTTTAAATTTGGAACAGCAATTATTTTCCCAAACTGCATGCCCTGACAAAACAGAAAGAGCAGCTTTGCTACAGGGGAAAACAGCAGGTCTGTCAGGCCAGAGAAAGCTCTCATAATTACCAAGCTGAAGTTTAGCAAAAAGTGACCTTTTTTTTCATGTGTCAACACAGTGCTCAATTTCAGAAGCAGTATTCATGAATAATTGATGTGGATAATAACAGTGTTTGTCTCCTAATACCATGTTTAAAGCCAAGCAAGGTGGAAAGTCTCTGAATCTTTAGCCATCTCCACAATTAGCTCTTGTTTTCTACTGCAGGAAACCCATTTACCCTCTCATGCCATCAACTCCACTCAAATCTACGAATGAAAAGGTTTTCTAATGATTTTTATTAAAAAAGATATTAAAAAAATAATCAAGCAATAAAATCAAGAGCAATTCTGATTTCTGCTAACTAAGCAGCATGGCTGAACACTTAACGGTGTAGTTCCAATGTTGTAAGTGACTGCAGCTTTCAGAAGTATAGGCTTGGCAAGATACAAGACCTGAGCACAATGACAGATTTAAGCATGATGCATGTTCTTCTCCAAGAATTGTTATACATTTGCTTAGAATTATAGAAAAAAACTAAGTTGGGCTCCTGGAGGTCATTTATTGCAATGGCCACACCAAGCGAGGTGAGGGAAACCAGGCTCAGGTCTTGCCCAGCTCAGTTTCAAGTATCTCCAAGAATGAAGATCCCACAACCTCTTTCTGTCCCTGGTCCAGTATTTGACCACACTCATGATAAAAGGAAAATAAAACAAACCACACAACCTTTTTCCTTATATCAAAGCAGACTTTCCCATGCTACAACTGTCCTGCCACCACATGCTTCCAGGAACAATCTGGCTCCATTATTTTGTACCCTTCAGGTACCTGAAGAGGGCAAGAAGATCCTGAAAACTCTGCCCCCCACGTCCCACTAAGGAATATGCACTGAGATGGAGGCAGGTGACTGATGGCAATGTCTGATGTAAAGACAGGCAGATCTGCCAGAGTAAGCAAGCAGGGAAAACTGGCTCTCCTTGGGTCAACCTCAACCAACTCTGCACCTCCTGAGCAGTCATTTGCAGGTGCCTGAGAAAATATAAGATACTCTTTTGGGGTCTTATTTATTCAAGTGTCGCAAAACCAGTTTGCACATAACTGTAAAGGAAACTCATCCCAACTTAAACCTTCCCCTCAGCCTGGACTAAAGTCACTGTCCTCACTCTCAGGAATTACTCACACCAGATAAGGAACCAGTTATAAGCTCTGCAACTTTTGACACATCAAGACACAAATCAAGGCTAAAACCATGAACATCTACCTCTTGCATACAAGCATCCAGTACCTCCTAGGTGTCAGCTGTAATTACTCAAAAACAATCCTACTCCTCAGGATTCTTTGAAAAAGTCTCTCAGTACCCAGACCTCTGTCTCCATTGCTAATTTAAAGGAAGAATCTGGACACCTCACCTCCGTTTTGTAGAGCAGACAATAGTCAAGACTATTGCTTCGCCCAGCTACAAATGTTTGTCACTAAAGGCTTTTTCTTCACAACAGCAAAATGGGTTTTGTCCAGCTTCACACAAACCAAGTCTTATCACTTCTAATCAGAGCTGTTTTGCAAAGGGCCCCTTTCCTTTAAGTTAACCTTGATCTTAATTAGAAACCAGGTTTCAATACCTATTCAAAGACGTGACTTCCCTATAAACAATCCCATGACAATACTACAGTAAATGAAACAATGGACAGGTATAATCTTACTTGTTTGACTAGGAGGAAAAGTTCAGGCAAAACAAACAGTTAAAATCTTGTTTTATTACTTGAGACTCACAAGTCCAAACAAGCCGAGACATACTCTCAATTTAAGATTATTTTCCTTCAAGCAGGAAAAGACTATCTTTACACTTGATTCTTTTCGCTCCAAATATTAAAATACCCAACACATTTAAGTGGGAAAATCTCCCAGAAGACAGCTTTGCACACAATAAAGAGCTATTCTCTGATTGCTAAATAGTTTTCTATTTGAGACAAAGAGAACAAAGCAAAAAAGCTTAAATACTTCTCAAACCCAGCATTCACTGAACCTTTTCAAAGGAAGTTCTACCTCTTCATTTTCAAAACACAAAATACAACAGACCCTTGAGTTTTCACGTGCAAATACATTCTAATATGCTAGATTTTGGGCAGCATTTTCTGTAATTCCGAGGTCTGTATCTGCACACAGCCAGCGAAGTACCTCCACAGTTGCATGGATGCAAAATAGAAATGATCCCTCCAACAAAGAATTCCACCTCTGTAGCACATTCTCAACGACCATCCTGCCACAGCTACAATACTGCTTCATAGCTTGGTGGCCAGCTAACTAAAAAGCCAAACCAACCCAGAACGAGCCTCGATGGCATCCCAGCAGCCTAAATGTACACACCCAGAAGGATGCAGTGGAAAGGAAAGCAGGGAGGGAGGGAAGCGTGGATCCAAGGCCATGGCTGCTCCAGGGACACTAGCCAGATACAGCTCTGAAGATTCCTCATAACTCCATTGCAAGTCTCACAAGTGAGTTTACTTTCCAGTTCTATGTCCATACTTGGGTTATTTTTTTAAATTGCTTTCTTATGACTCTTATGCACCCATGGAAACAAAGCCAAGCAAGGGCTACTGTTTTGTTGAAGAGCTGGAAGACATCTGTGAGGGCAAGCCAAATCCCTCCCCTTTTCTCTCTTACTCAAATATTTGATGAATAACAACATCAGTACTCAGAAAATGCTACGTCTCTGGTCTCAACTGAGGGCAAGATAACCTGATTCTTCCAAGTTCGGTCTATTTGCCTAACATTTCTGAAGGCTCACGATACGTTGTTTAAACCATGATACAACACTCCACAAACATGAAGCCCTATCAGTTTGGCTGAAGCATTAAAAACAAAACCTCCTTTCAAATAACAGCAGCAAAAATTGTCAGACACAGCCCTACACATTAGCACAGCTTGGGAGCGAAGTGTGTACAGAAGCCACTGTCCAAATCTGCACTTAGTGCTATTTTTGTCCCACACTTCAGAATATCTGAGGATGAGTATTTTGATACATTTGAATGAAATCTGACTTTTGAACAGAGAAAAACCACACGCAAGCCACTTCCAATACAACTTTTATATTGTGACCTTTTCAATCCCTTCCTTAGCAACAAAACATAAATAAGAAGTTAACGTATTACCTACGTCTTCATTGCTAAAGCTTCCTCTTTTCTCTGCTAGTCAGCTAAATGTGACAGAGCTCCACAAGAAGTAGCATCAATTGGTGGCCTAAAGGAGAAGCAATGATACAGGGGGCCCATTTGCTGAAGGGACACTTCTTTTTTAAAGGTTTTCTTCCTCTGCCAGTGCAGAGGGGAATGTGAGAACACTGTGAAACCCATCACACTTGGGATGTAGTAACTGATGAAATGTCAAGCGTAAGACTATGTAATTAGGAATCAAACTTTGTAATACTCACATGCTTGTTTATTCAGTTTGAATTCCTCTTATTTCCCCAAGAGGAATTCCTCAGGAGAACTGGGGGAAGTCTACTACACAAGCAAGAGCTTTCAGGAATCGCATATGTGAATTTCTGTCAAGATTCACTCACGTTAACTATGAACTGAAATATAACCCAAAGACGTTCACCGGCATTCGGTAACCTCAAGGAGTTTAAGATCTAAGAGAAGATCACTGCATGTGAAAACTCTGACAGTTATTGAGAAATACCCCAGAGGCTTCACCTCTCCAATGATTCCTTCATCTCCAAAACACACAGCAGTACTGTAAGCATCACAGAAATACTTTAAGTGCAATCTACTCTAACTCCCTTCCCACTTCAACAGACCAAATCATACAGAGCTGTAGTTTGTAAAGATATGTACAAAAGATGGGTATTGTTTTAAACTGTTAAAAAACACAGCCCTTAAAATGGGACGATAACTGCACAGTAATGACACTAACTGTAACTTATGACGTAAGAGGAATACCACTAAATACTGCTGAATTGTAATTTAAGCATTCAATGTTAACACAAATACCTAAATTAAATACAAATAACAGGAACAGGGAAACCCTGTCTGCACTATGGAAAGAACTGCAGGAATAAAAATTAGCCTTTTAAAGTTACAATCATGAAAAGACCATGCCCAAACCCCTGACTTCGCTGTCAATGCACCACGACAGTGAAGCTCAAATGAACATTCTTCAGATAGCCACAGTCCCTTTGTCACCCCTAGTCAGAGACAAGGGCTGGTGGTGGAAGCCTTTGTGCACCAGACCCTTCAAAACCACACAATATTTGCACAGGAGTGACCTTAACATCATTCAATTAGCAACAAGATCCTGTGCGTCAGCATGAAAAGACTTCTGCTATTTGCTAAAATTACACATTGCCACCGACATTTCAGAACTAAAATGAACCAAAATACCCTTTAATTTACCATGGTTTTTTGGTGGAATTATTGTCAGCATGTAACTGCCCATGTCAAATCAAGTACATATGCATTTATAATCAGGCACAGAAAACAGAGGAAAGCTGCAATAGATGCTAAATAAGCTCACTGGAAAAATACGTCACTTTTTGCTGGACTATAGAAATAAATCGTGAAGGAATGCATGCTCAGCTAAGAATATGCACTGACAATGTCAGAAGTTCTCTGGTTTATTACTAGAGCTATCAGAGAGGAAATAAACATCAGCATTCAGTTCTGCCTTTCTTTTCTTTTTGTAAAGTAGGTTTTGCTTTCTGCCTTTCTCGCACCTAACTTCCACAAGTACCAGATTCAACAGGGTTAACTGTTCTTTCCTGTGAAGGGTGGACAGGCCCTGGCACAAGTTGCCCAGAGAAGCTGTGGCCACCCCATCCCTGTCAGTGTTCAAGTAACATATATAGAATCATAGAAGCACAGGCCGGTTTGGGTTAGAAGGGACCTTACAGTTCATCTAATTCCAAATCCCTAGCAACAGCTATCCTTGTCATTCTTCAAGATCTTTCCCTTCTTAGAGGGTTGAACTCTAGGGAATATGTATTAGGAAGAGATTTTGGGGTTTTGTTTTTAATCAGTTTGGCTGTATCCTGTCTTGTTTCAGAAAGACTAGAATCCCATCCTGTCTTGTACAGAACAATAATGAATTGAAATACAGCACCTGCCCCAGAGAATTCAGCAAAGAGAAATATAGACAAAAATGAAGCAGACCTGAGAAATCAGTGCCATAGTACAGAGACATAATCACTGGCCCACTGCCTACACTCTTCTTGGCAAAACTTAATTCACATGCCTTTACCATATACTTTAACTACTGCCTTAAACAAAAGGAAACTCCCCCTGTCCTATACCCCTAATACCTCTTAAAAATACAGCAAAGGGAAGAGGGTTAGGAAAGAGGAGAGAGGAAGTCTGCTCACTGTTACTCTAAACACCAACGGTGCACTCAATCTCAATGTACAAGATTAAAGAAGCTTTGCATGGGTGGGCCATAGTGAACCAAAGCCATAGCAAATATTTATTGAAACAGAAATACCTCTAGCTAGTTTTTCTCACAGCTATAATGGGTAATGCTCTGGTTATTGACTATGCAGCCATATAAGCAATTTTTCTTCTCCAAAAGGATGTCTCTTCTGGGTCATACACGTGTGCTCGGTCACTTTATTTGAAAGCCTCCAGTGAAGTTATACTGGAGGTCCTAGTCAACAAACTTCACACAAGAACCTTTTCTGCTCCCTTCCATAAGGGGAAACTGATAAACATCTGGTCTTTGGAAATGACTTTGTGCTGTTTGGATTTTGGACCAGCAAGCTGCTCTCACACACTGTGGTACATCATCACATGATACGAGGCTTTTCCAAGAAAAACCTAGTAAAATGAAAATACTCCATTACCATGAACTCTTGTTTCTTAAAAGTTACATAATTACAGTGCAATCTCTTATGAGATCTTATTTATTTTAGTTTTAATTATTTACTTCAAGGAAACGATTATTTCATACAAAAATAATTCTTTTCTTCAAAAAAAAAAAAAAACCCACAGGTCCTTTTTTCTTTGCTGTATAGATTCTGTTTACCACTTGCCAAACTGTTATTTCACATATGTGAAAAGAAAACTGGACAGAATACATATGAAACAAGCTATTGGCAAGGGAAGTGCAAGGGCTTGCCATTGAGAAAATGGAACTCACAGGAAACGTCTTCTACCTTCTCCAAAATCAACAAATGCATTAAAACAAAAAAGTCATAAAAAGGAAAAGCTTTGTCTGAAAGGACAAGGGATACTTCAGGTAACTCTGAATTTCCAAGGTACTTACATTACCCTCGAAAGACTGGCACAGTTCACATGCCTGGTCGCTAGACCACTGGGGTTCACTACACTGAGTGAAGACAGAACATCATGAAGTACTGTTTGCATTCCAGTCTGTATTCCCCACTTGTTTAGCAAGGCTAAAACTCCTCATTACATCATCAACAACTCTGATTAGATTTTGTGGGAAGAGAGTTTTAATTCTGCAGCTTTCTTTACTTTTTATTCCATCCTTCTTAGTCCATCGCCTACTACATAATCTATTTCAGCCCATAAGGCACATTTTATTTCCTTAACGTGAGAGAGCAAGAGAAAGAATGTATTAGAAGCAAAGATCTCACACACTGCAGACTAATAGCTAATTTCAAGACAGGAGTTTGTTGCACACGCTGTTTGCATGTCTCTGGTTCTCAGCTGTGGTAGAAAATTGCTCTCAGCCAAATACACACCTGTAAAGTTTTAAATGATATTATTTCATTAAGCAACTTCATCTCACCAAGCTTCCACAGATTCAGCTCCCAGAGAAGGTTTCCAGGGGCAGACAGAATCACAGAATGGTTTGGGTTGGAAAGGACTTAAAGATCACCCAGTTCCAGCCCCCTGCCATGGGCAGGGACACCTCACTAGACCGTGTCACCCAAGCGTTAGGTGATGCAGTGCACACAAGTCAGGGAATAAAAGTGTTGCAAAGCTGCCACATCACTTCACTGCTCTAAGGAAATCTTTTCCAAAGTTGATTACAGTTATCACATGTATAATTCTAATTATCAATAAGGGACTGCTAAGAATCAGATTCAATCAGACTCAGCAGCAGCTATTTTACGCTATTTCTTGTCCTAACAGTTCAACCATGCAATGAAGACAAGTTGACATTTCTGTCAACTCCATAAGAGCCAAAACACAAAAGTAAATCACCTTCTGCCCGTCCAAACAAAATAAAATTCACTTTAAAAAACACTTCAACCTTTCAATTTTTCAAAACTTTACAGGTGAAAAAACAATGGAAGTGCCCCCAACAAAAGCCATACATGAGCAGAACCAAAACCTGGATAGGATCCAAGGATCCCAACTGTTCCTTTTCTATCAGAAATGCCCATTCCTTTCTAAACTGAAAACTTAAAAGATGGGAGAAGATTCACTACGAATGAAACTGCCCTTTTATCTCTGTCACCACCTCAACTTCTGATTCAAATGTAGTTATTATGCAGAAAGTCACATTTCTGCAATACAGTACAAAACACTGCCATATCAGAATGTTTAAATGCCTTATTAGCAGAAACTGTTGCCTTTCAACTCTGTTTTTTCACTCCCTTTCACAGCTTGCAGAAGATGCTAGCAGGTATAAACATGCCCTCTTTTAATTACAGAACGAGATTTCTGCTGTAACCGATTCCCAGCTTCAGCAAATTATAATCAAGTACCCATTGTGCATAACAATCATTTAATGGCCCAAAAACCATAATAAAGAGAGCTTCAATGAAGAAAGCTGGAAACCTGCCACAATTTTATGGCAGCGCACTCCAAAAGAAAGAGTTACAATCTGTATTTAAGATTACGAGAACCTTTTAATCCAGATGGCCAGAATTAAACAAGGCAGCGGAGGGAATTTTGATCAAAAGCTAGTACAACATGAAAGTACCAAAATTCCCCTAGTAAACCACTGCTAATTATTTCAAACAGAGGTTGCACGTTCACTTTGGATTGTGAAGAGCTCTGAGGAAAATGCAACATGAGCATGTTGCTTTCTCTGAGATAATTCACTTACCCTCTTGCTTTCCTACAGAAGTGCCCAACAGCTGAACAGCAAGAAATATATTTGCCAGCGTGGAGCTGGGGAAATACCTGGAGAGTTATGGAAGAAATATTTTAAAGGGGTTTGCAAAATGAATTGCAAATTAGTTCAGATCAGTATATGCATAATTTTAATATATACCTAAATAAACTACAGCTGCTGCAACAGAAATGGGAAAAGGCCCTTGGTTTCAGGACTGTATTACTAATCTAGATTACCTCCAAGTTTCAATTTCCTCTCCCTTAGTTCACTTGGAACTGCTGACACCCTACTTAGTAATACTAGCTTTCCCTGATGCCTCTCCCAGCCAGCAGAGAGGATGTGAGAACCCCTATTGTGCATAAAGCCCACTATGAAGGGACTGTTCATCATTACAGATGTGTCACTGATGGGTGCCAACAGGCTGCTTACTGTACGGCCCTGACAACTTTGCATCCGCTCAGTCGGAGCAGCATCATCTGAGATCAAGGGCATTTCTAGCCAGTAAACAGGTGGGTATTTCTAAATCCCTAAAACTATAGTTATTCTTTAGCAACTGACACTTATAAATATCATTTTTAATATAGCAGTAAGAGGCTTTGGTTTTTAATGACCCTCCTTCTGCCCCTGTGAGTTTTATCCAAACACCAGAATGGAGAAGTATGCAATGAAGATGATCTCACTGCTCCTCTGTAATAAAAATTCTATCTTTTGAAAGGTTTTTTATGCTGACAAAATAAAACCTCTGTAGAATTTGTAGATGAAGTAGAAATCATGGTCTCCAGTAAAGCTAGAACTTACACAAAACCAGCAATGTTTTACCCTCTTCAAAACATGCAACAAGAACCCATTTTCTACACCTACTTGTTCTTACTCTGACGCTTACACCCCCACTGCTTTGATCTTATTGCTGAGGCCAAGTCAGTACTGAACCATGACATAAATCAGTCTGGCACAGTTAAGAGTTAGGAACACTCATTCAGACCAAACAACAAGGAATCCTTGTGAGGATCTTTGTAACACTGACAGCGAGCAAATCCCAGTGTCCAGAGTAGTGCTGCATCCTGTACCCGTCCTCAGCTCCGGGAACTCCAGAGCATGATTTGCTGTATCTGCACTCTGATACTAATCCTGCCCTGTTCTGCACAAGCAAGAAGCAACCTGGTTTTTGACAGAGTGACTTTTTGCTCTTGGTTAAGATTTAGTTGGAAGGAGATCACTCTATCTTTGATTTGTATGTCTGCATTTTCCACTTTGCTGACAGCAGGAACCTTTGAAAGTCTGCCAGGCTCCCTTAAATGAAAAAGATCCTACAAAATGTGATCAGTCTGGGGCTCTGTACTGATGTCCGTATTTATGCTTCACATTTCTGTCACACATGCGCCGATACAGAAGGCAGATTCAGTTATCTCTGTTAACCCAGCTCCTGCTCCCAGCCACAGAGCACGTCTACTTGCATGCCCAGCACTGTGACTCTTTTGTAGCCCTCAGTTCTACTCAACAGATTATAGGTGTTGAGAAAAACTTGCTGAGAACAGAAGTGATGTACCCAGCTTTGACAGAGGAGTGGAAACTAAGGCTGAAACATCAGCCTGAAAGCCCAGGCAGCTGGTTCATACTGGCTGCAGAACATGCTTCAATGTCTGCATGTTACAGTTCTCCCTCTGAGCTCACTCAGGGTAAAACTAGAGCATTACTGACATGAAAAGATACTGCAGCAACCAAACACAATCTGAATTAAACACTGTACTTCTGGTGATAACTGGATCTCCCGGATTATCTGCAGATGGGGCAGTGGAAAGTAACTCTTGTCCAAAAGCAACAAGGACAGCTTCCTTGGGCATGCAGCATTCACCTGGGGCAATGAACAATCCATCGTGCTGATTCCCCTTTACCTCCAAGTTTTCAAGCAAAACTCTTTTGCAATATCAGCAACATTAGGGTTTCTGCTGTACCACAAGCTGCTGCTGTCATCTTAATAGTGCACTGGTTTATTGTGTCAGTAAAAGATGAACTATCACTTGCCACAGTTTATACACAGGGCAGAAAAAGACAGTACTCATTAATTATTATGATGATTGACTATTCATCAAAACCAGCCATGAAAGAAACAAGAAAACAAAACAAAAATCACATGTGAAATATATCAATGGCAAAAACTAGCTGAGGAAAAAAGATCTAAATTGCCAAAATAACTGCAAAATGCAGAAAGAAGCAGGAAGACAGCAGCTGGCCTATGTAACTGCACTGTTCTGGCTCTTCCTCCAGAGCCATGGAAAACCATGCAGCAATGTCATACTCGGTCCCGCATCTGCACTAGCTAATTGGAACCACATTGCCTCATGCTCCAAAGCTCTACTCTCTCTGCTGCTACAAGAGAATCCTTGGTATAATTAAGTTAAGAATTACAAAATACCATACTGAAATAAGCACTGGAGAACAAATTATTATAAAATACTCATAAAAATGGCCCCCAAATCAATGCATTGTTTATTTGTGGAATGCTTGCAATTGTTTTTCAAGGGAGTCATAAAAATTCCTCGCTCACCAGGAGTCCATTGATGAGGGCAATGAATTTCCAGAGGACCGGATTTTTTATACAACTCAAGAGAAATATTTTTGGATACAAGCTAAAAAAAAAAAAGATAAAATTGTTCTAAACTAATCGTTTTGTTCCTTAAAATGAGCAAAGATCTGCCTACAATGTAAACAATGAAAACAAGAAAAGCTAAAGAACACAAGCCTGGTAACCTAAATACAATACCCATTGTCTGGACGTCCCTATTTCCTTGAATAACATCTGAGTTTCATTTTGGATCAGAACATTCTCCTAAAATTACTAATATACTGGGATTTAATTGAATTAAATTGCAGACTTTCAAGATGAGCAACCAGCTATGATCTGATCAGACTTCCACAACTGAGAATTCACATTCTAACTCTGCAAACAATGCAATGTTGATTCTTGACTGAAGCAAACAGTAGTTCTCATCAGAAAAACCACCATATAAAACTCAGATCAACTGGCAGCTTAGCTGGGGAAAACTTGGCTAGCAATGTGATAGCTCTGTAATTCCAAGAACTTCCAGTATTTCTCTGTGAAGAGATACTCAACTGCCAGAGATAAAAACTACACTTAGATGAGAATATGACTGCAAACTTCTCCCCAGTATTTCAGTTGCTTGGCTGCTCTGTTGAGGGTATGAAGGTACTGACAGACCCGACTTGAAACATATCAACAGTCTGGAAGAGAAGGGGCTTCTCCTGCTTGTGTGTAGGGGTGAAAATGTAGATGGGAATCGCCGGTCATATCAACACGCTCCAGCTTGTAACGAACAACACTGCATGTGACCAAAGAGGCTGACAACACTTTTGATACAAAAGACTTCATAATGGCCAAACAACTGATTTATCACAGAATCCCAGCCTGGTTTGGGTCGGAAGGGACCTCAAAGCTCCTCCAGTTCCAGCCCCTGCCATGGGTAGGGACACCTTCCACTGGAGCAGGGTGCTCCAAGCCCCTCTGTCCAACCTGGCCTTGAACACTGCAGGGATGGGGCAGCCACAGCTTCTCTGGGCACCCTGTGCCAGCGCCTCAGCACCCTCACAGGGAAGAGCTTCTGCCTAAGAGCTCATCTCAGTCTCCCCTCTGGCAGATTAAAACCATTCCCCCTTATCCTATTACCACAGGCCTTTGCATAAAGCCCCTCTCCAGATTTCTTGTTGTCCCCTCCAGGCACTGGAAAACAGCAATAAGACTGCATTTAGTCCAGCTTTTTTCATGTGCTCCACTCATTTCATGGAATTCTGCTGAAATAATAGAATTGTTTGGGAGATTCACACAAAATATAAAATAAAAATTAAGAAAAACATCAAAAAAACCCAACCAAACCCACCACAAAACCAACAACAAAACCAACCCAAGACCAACCACCAACAAACTTCAACTGAAAATATAGAAAGCCCAAATATAAAATCTTGACAGAAAATGTATGGACCAGAACCAGACGGCCCGACTTCTGTCTGATCTCACTACGTATGAGTGAAGGCGGACATCTCTTTTTGACAATGCATAAAAACATCAAAAAGAAAAAGGACAGAGGCTGTTCTGCATTTAAGGCAGAGCTGGTAAGCTATATATAAGGTATCAATATGCAGATAGCCTTAATTTTCCTTAGGAATCCATGAAATTACATTAGATCAAATACCAGTCTTGGGCAGAAAGGAGCAAACATGAGTAAAAAAAAGAAACAAAGATTTTTCTACATAAATGTTTGTGTTCCAAATGTATCTTTGATGTTTAACTGTTAAATCTGGGAAGTAACAGGAATTGGCACAGCTGTGTATTGGAACAGTACTCTAGGCACAAACTGTCCCACGGGTGAAGTTGCTGACGAGGGGCAACGGACTGAAAGGGCATTTCCCCTGAACGACTGTTAAATTACACCTGACACTTAGCAGTCAAGAAAAACAGGTATGGACAATTTCTTATTGCTCAAAGGAATATAACTATTGGAAGATGCCTGTCTGGACAAGAAGAATGGGCAATCAACCAGACAACTACACTGATTTCATAGGTAAAAAAGGATTAACAAGAAGGCACAGCGATTCTGCTGTGCGCATACAGCCAACAGCACACATGCCATTTACACACAGAGTAACCAAAAGAAACAAATGACATACCAGTGCAGTACTTGACCCTGATCTTACATACTGGTCTTTGTAAAGACCAATTTTAAGCGTCTAAATACAAACCAAAATAAATGATATAAACCAGTTAATGGCTTCACGGTATTGCTAATGCAATTCAGTGAAGCTGTCTAGAAGTTGTTGAAAATGGAAGTGTCTGCACAGATAAAAGCCACATCATCTGATGTACCCAGATCATTGTGAAAGAAAATCTGTAAATCTGAAGTTGAAAAGATAACTTAAATCATGCAGATGCACAAAAATAAAAGCAGACATTCAAAGCTAAGGCAAAGCGGTGTGACTCAAACAGAGACATTATGGACGACCTCGAACTTGAGAGAAAAAGTGATAGGCTACAGTTTCACATGCACTCAACTGCGGATTGGATTGAAGTGAATGAGACAGCAGAATTTCATCACTAAAATGACAGTGATGGTAGAGTCTGGAAACCTATAGCAATACCATGAAAATGTTAAAAATAGCGTTAACTGAAGGTTTAAACAAAACTATACTGGAATAGGACTGGAGCGTTTTATAGTAAACTGGAAAAACACAGTAGAAGGATGTTTTGAGTACTTAAAAGAAAACATTTGTGGCCCATGAATGAAATAGTTCCATCTCCCAACAACGGAACAGTCATCACAGCAAAAAAGAAACCAGGAAAGTATTGAAGAGAAATGAATAATAATAGTGGTTTACATAGTAACAACATCTGTGACTAAGTCAGCATAAGCACAAGGGACAGAATAAGAGCTGCCTCCCTCCAAACAGTTTTAAAATACCTTTGGGTGGGATACAGTGGGAAAACTAGCTGAAAGCTTGCAAGACAAGATGAATTCCAGCTGTTGCATTGTGTGGACTAACAGATTTTCCCTAATTGCCTACATTAACTTATAGTACTGGTAGGAGATCATTTCTGTTCTTCCCTTCTGTCCTCAAACGCTGAAGACACAGAGAACCAATGGGCTGTTAACAGTTTCAGAGTTTGACTCTGGAATGCCCTGTACAGCATGGAACAAGACATTAAAAGGTGACATATTCCAGTGCATTTTGGAACACAGGTTTTGCAAGTCAGCAAGTGGCACTTGAGAGCAGACAACGCCTTCCACATCCTCTAACTGGCAAGGCACATGCCCTTCCAACACCAGGCTGGTCGGTGGGCTGGCCTGGTTTTGAGACAGGGCTCACACAGCTCTGCGAGATCCTCCTTTGTGCTTCCCTACCTGCTCACACCTTCTGTGGGTGCAGACACAGGCACCGTGCTGGCGGGCCTCAAACCTCCTGCAGCGCACACGGTATCACACTGCTGAAATAAACCACTCCTGAGGAGGCTGGGGCAGGAGCTGCACTTGACTTCTCGTTACGTGAAAAATAGCCCAAATAGCACATCATTAACAGGAGTACATACATCACTTTCAAATGCTCTGGCGTAGGTTAAGCATGTCACCCTAACAAATCACACAGTGTGCACCTGGGTGCTGTTTTAGCCTCTTTTTGCTCTATCTACCCCGGGATTCACTCCACAAGTGAACCTATGCTTCAAAAGGTACCAAACAACACAGATGAAAAATTATAGGTTTAAATCTGCAGGGGAATGATTTATTAATGCTGACAGCTTAATTTAGTAATTGTACACTATTTGAAGAGGAAAAAACCCCACCTGATCGTGGAATACTTAGATGAGGAGCCTATTCCAGCTTTTGATGTAGCTTGGTCCCAAATTCAAAGTTAAAAAGAATGGGAAAGAACTTTTCCAATTTACTGAAATCCAATCTCACCCTGGATTCCATCCAGGTTTTTACCTCAAAGGCAAAAGCAACTTAGTCATATTTTTACATAACTAAATTCCTGAGTCACATTATAGAGGGAGAGTCAAATGAAACTCAAAACCAATTTCTGCCATTACATATTTTCTTTTTATAGTATTGCTTGTAAGAAACAAATGCTGTAAGGCTGTTTCAAAACTTAAAAGCCTTTCATCATTGGTTATTGCTCATTTCTCATTCAGATTTATTAACACATTAATACACATAACACTAACTCTGCATCATGGTAACAAGAGCAAATGGTGTCTGCTCAGCTAACTCTAACAACCCAATAAATAATTGGTAATTAACCAGCTGCTAAAATAATAATGGTTTTGGAACATCTCTGCAGTACTACAGACTCCACAGAATGGAATGCAGCTGTCTAGAGTAATGGATGTCACAATAGTCTCTGAGCTGGGTTAATGAAACCAATGTTTCATTGCAGCCAATTCTATACAGCTGAGCTTAACGGAACAACCAAATTGACATGATATGAATTCACTGAACTCTCAATTCACATAAAAAAAGAGACCTTGCAGTACACCCCAGTGCCGTTATCAATTTAGATCTCCTCACCCCTTCTAATTACACTGTGATTAAGTGTTGAGGATGCTGCAGAAAAAAAGCAAATTCTAAGTCCTCTAAAGCCACATTTCCCTACTTCCTCTTTGCCCAAGGTTTTTCATCTCTGTTCTTCTGAACAACTCTATGCCCCTCGTAGCCTCAGAACGTCTAAAACTATCTCACTCGGCCTACGCAGCACTTGAACTGCCAACCCTTTGTCCCCAGGACAGCACAGCCCAGATTTCCAATGGCACTTGGTTCTCGCCTTGCTACAACACACAGGACCAGTGCATTGGCATCGCTGTCACCCATCCTTGTGCCTCCTCCTGTCATCTTTGCTGACACCGACTGTTCTCACCATGCTTTGTCTCAAAGATCCAGCCCACCAACACCTCTTCCACAAACACAGGAAAAAAAAAAACCCCAGATAAAGAGGCCATTTCCTCTCTCACGTGCATACATACAACAATTCATTTAAGAAATAGGCTTACATTGATGTCTGGATCGTGTCAACGCTGATGCACATCGCTCCAGTTAGAAAGAATATTAGTTTCATTTCCATGTGCACATTACTTTCTGTAAATTATCTAGCAATTTGGAGACTTAAAGAATACTACAACAAAACTCTTCATTCACTCAGTGTCAGATAAACGCTGTCACCCGCTGATTCATTTCATCAACATTTATTGCATTTCATTAATTCTAGATCTAAACATTTTCAACAAAATAATGAAGTTACATATAACTCAAAGCAGCAGCACCTATAAATCCTTCAAGCCTCATGGCAACTTCTTTAATCCAAAGTAATCATGTTTCTCTGTACAACAGGTCTTGTGATGTCTGAAATTGCATCTCACTATAGTAACAACAGGTTTAATATGATATAGCTCTCTTGAATGCCTGAAGTATTAATCAGATCCCATATTTAAATATGAAATCAGAGTGCTCTTGATACTCTTCCTGAAACAAATATGCAAACCAGAGCCCCTCAATCATTTTAAAGGAACTGCAATAAAGATCAAGACTATGAAGTCGGTTTTGATACTGGAGTCAAACATCGCAGCTTTCTGGTTATATTTTACTCCATTACCTCATCCTTTTACATTGGAAAAACCTTTCTAAATAGACAGTTCACTCTATATGCAGTTTTCTGTGCCACAAGTTCTCTCCTTTTTGCTTTTAAACCAAAGAGAATAAAGAAAAATCCTATTTTAGAATGGAAGCGAGCAGTTTTGATGCTAGAGCTAGGAACACCATTCTCCTTTGAAAGCAAAAGACTCAAGGACCACAATAGTCATTCTTCAGTTTAGAAATCTCTTTATGAAAACAAAGTTTTCTCTTTCAGAAGGGAGCCTAAATCCTAGCACGGTTTTCCAAAGAGACTGACCATCTTCCAGGATTGTCCTGAAAACTCATGCATCCTCCACCCGCTATTACTTATAAGGCTGTTATTAATGCTACGTTATAAAAAGTAAGATTTTTCTTTCTTCTTTTTTTATGACCAGCCTTACTTGAGTTTAAGCTCAGTTGGGGAAATATCATATTTGTGAGCTTTATGCCCCAATTTAACTAAAAGCATATTTGACAGCAAGTATTACCTCTTTCTCCCAAATCTCCAATTTCCACTGTATTACAAGAAAGTTCACAGTCAGCTCATTGAACTTCATCAACATGTTTCAGCTCTAACCAAGATTTTACTTTGTTAAGTAATCCAAATATAATCGGCAAGCATAAATCTATATATTAAACACACATTAACTAATATTAAATTACATATTAAATGCATTAAGCAATTTGATCCCAATACTAAACTCCAGATTAAATCCAGAAAGCAGAAATCTCAATAAAGTAGTCCCAACCAACACAAACCCCGTAATTCCCAGAATGGCAGGGTTTCAAGTATCTCATTACCCATCTAAAGACATGGGGTTTACAGTCTGGACTCAATTCATAGCTGTCCTCAGTTAATTCACCCCTCTACGGGGAACCAAAGACAGCTGGAGAGGATGCTGACCATATTGATATCCGCGCATGCTGTTGTTGCGAATGCAGGCCAGCACGGTTGAACAAACCCACAGAGTATATGTAATTCAGTATGGAATTCTTTCACAGGAGCTTGCCTGTTCCATTGTGCCATCTGAGAAAATGTGAAGTACTGCTGTGAAAGCAGCAAGAAAGCCTACAGCCATGGCTGGTCTTTAGAACACTGTCAGGGCTGTCTATAATGATAATATTAAAGTAGACCACCCAGCAGTCATTCACATATGAAAGTGACAACAGATGCTCTTTAATTCTTTATCTGAATGAGCCTCAGTCACTTCGCTTCCATATTTCTTTCTAGTGTTTCTTGTAGCAAGCCAAACTCATGCAAAGAGCCTGCTTTTGGAGGCTGGAAGTAACACCTTAGTTTGCATTTGTCCCTTCTTTGTCCATTACCTTTTAAAATTCTACTAAGAATTAAAACCAGGCCTCAACTTCATGACTGCCTATCCCTGAAAACACATACAAGATACCAGAATTTATCAGATGTAAGACCACTGCCTGTGGAGGAAGAGATTGATACACTCTACCTGCCAGCTCTGTTCTTTCCCACACGCGAGCACAGTGATCATAGGTACAGAATTACCACTGTTTTGGTATGCACCATGTGTGGCAGAAGCAGATCCAGCGATTAGTACATATAAATCACTCACCCAGGAAGAAAAAAGTCTACACAACTGCCAACTAAGACAACTAATATGAAATGCATGTTTTTACAAGGGCTATTCAAAGAAATAGCATTTGTGGGAAGAATGAGTCATAGGAGGACAGACTTCGTATACTACAGTTACTCAAAGTGAGAAGACAAAGGAAGTTAAAACTTAGACCATTCTTCTTCTAAAATAACCAAGAAACATTAGCAAAACCAGCTGTGGCACTGTAATGATTTTAAATAGCTTAGTTATGCCTTCAGGTTTTCTTCCAGTAGTAGATTTCTCTTCTTCTTTTTCACTTGCATTGGAGTTTGCTGTTGTTGGCACACTGTCTCAGCAGACACTAGATAAATAAACTTTTCAACAACATAAACTCTTTTAAAACTGTATCTCTTAACCCTTATTCCCTGGAGAGGTTAGAAAGTAATTACTTAATTCTTTACAGGTTTCCTTGTGCATCCCTTCTCTATTTCTGTGACTTTTCTTTCTACTTTAGATATAACAAAATAAATAAGCATCTGTAGCAGTTAGCTCCATCTAAATCACAGATTGTAGCTTTTCCTTAACTATGTATTTCTTGTGCAATACAGAAAATAGCACCGTGCTTGGCACACTGAGCAGCATTCATTCATCTCCCACACTTTTGGGACCTCACTCAGCTATCAAGTTTCCCCTGGCTCCTCCCTCATTGATAAAGCGATTAAACTTGACCCTCAGTCAAGTCAAGTCAATCAGTAGGCAGGTGTCATGACTATCTCTTCACATGTAGATGTGGGACATGGTTTCGTGGTGGACTTGGCAGTGTCAGATCGACAGTTGGACCTGATGATCTTAAAGGTCTTTTTCAACTTGATTCTGTCATTTCACATTTAACTTGCATGGCATGCAATTGTCAGGTAGGTTTGATTCAGAGCTATAAAATGACAGAAATTTATTCATGTATAGTAAGTACTTAAATAGAGCCCATATGAGTCTCCCTGTCTTCAGTGACAAAGTGCTAATGCCTCGAGAAAGTTAAAGACAAAACTAGTAAGATTTGCTTCATACATATTCTTACTCATGTTTTAGACAGGATTTTCATTCTTCCTAAGGCTTGCAACCCAACCTAATTTTTAACAGTATGTTCTTGGATGTCAAGGACCGCTTATCAATGCCATTACTATTTACCCAGTAAAACTGCATTATTTTAAGGTTGCTGTATAACAATTAAAACGCTTCGGAAATCACCCGCACTCCTTAGAAAGACAAAAGTGGTTCTGCATTTGAAAATAAACTCAGTAACTCACAAGCTGCTCTTGTTTCATGAAGTGCCACATGTGAAGTTCAGGTCCAGTGTCCCAGACTTGACATCTAGCGAATGCAACAACTCCTCACTCACTTGGAGCATGGTATTTAACGAATAGAGTGTTTTTTTTAAAGGTTGAAAGCTCAAGAAAACAGACATTCAACCTAAAGCAGTTTTTCTCTAAATACCAAAATATTATGTTCTCAAACTTAAAAAAATGTGGTTTTTTAGGGTAACATTTTTATTGTATGCATAATGCTATAGACTATTTTGATGTCTTTTATCAGGTCAGACTCACTTACAAGGAGATGACTTTCCATCAGCTTGCCCTTACACCAACTAAGGGCTGTCACTGCTAAGGAAAAATTATCGCTGAAGTGATAAGATAACCAATCCTTATCTCTCAGAAACAAATAAGCTCATCTTGGAATCAAATCTGGGTTTTAACTATGGAATTGGTCATTAATTTTTATCACTCCAAAGCCACCAGGTGGTCTTTCCAGGACTCCAGCCAATTCCATAAAAACACAGCAGATTTCAAGCTAGAAGAGAACTTATGAAGCATTCAAGAAAAAAGGTGTAAAAAGGGAACTTCAGGAGAACCTGAATGTCAGTAAAGCAAAGGAAATACCAGCACTTTATAGAGATGTTCACTGAAGAGGAAATGCCAGCGAAACAGTCAGACTCAAAGAGAAAGAAAACTCCGGGCAGTAAGAGCTCGGTTGGTGCTAACTTTAAAGGCTTCAAATTTGCTTCGTTTATGAACCTCGGCAAAATTAGCATCAACTTTAGACAACATTCGCATTACAGTAGCAATATGGATGTAAATCTTTAAGCAAGCATGCTGGTAAAATTATTCCATGCATCAGAAAGAAAGAAACCCCAAGACACTGTGAAAATTGAAGCTGAGAAGTAGTTACCAAGGGTTCTTCGTGATAGATTTCCACAGAGAACAGGAATAGGTCCTCACATTGAAATATTGTTATTGAGATCTGCAATGCTTACTTGCTCCAATTTTGACTGTGGATTAGCAATCACTGGCATTAAAGAGAAGCTGTGATAAACCCACATGATTTTTGGACAGTTCTTTGCATTGTGACTATTTTTTACCACTTACTAGTTCCACCTATGTTCATAGGAAAACCAACAAAGCTGGACAAAAAAAGCTCCTGCTATTTGTACAGAAAGTCTTGTAGGCAAAATGACATGCTGGCAATAATGAAATAGCAGTGTGCTTGGTATATGTGATAACTGACAGCACAAGCTTTCTTGCACAACTCTAACACGAATGCCTTCAGAGAAGTTCGAGAGGCATTTCCAGAGGAAATACTGATTGCCAGAAGAATGCAAACATCGTTAACAGTTGCATACTCTCACAGACAACATTTAATGGTCTACAGGATGAAGAGAGTACATTAACAAGTAGGGGAGGGGTGGGAGATGGAATGTCTTCGTACATAATACAGTAACTCAATTAACAGTCAAACATTCAGCAGTTTAGTGAAGGCAGAGGCAGACTTGCCTCAAGGAATTCATAGCACCTTTGGGTAAGGCTGCAGCAGTATGTGTTTATTGAAATCTGCATCTGGTTGTAATTTGTCCAGCAGCAAACTTGGTTTCTTTTTTGACTTGCATGATCTACAAGGGCCCACATACTCTGCAACTGTTCACTTGCACCACGATGTACATTGTATAGTTTATGTTCTTCATTATAAAATGAAGTTTATCAGCATGTTTGGCTGCGTTATGTCTAATTCCTCACATGAGAATAATAGAATGCATCTTGAACAGTCTATTCATTCTTCACTGAAACAAAATAGATTGGAATGGGGGAGACAATCCCTAAATTCTTCCCTTCTCCCTTCTTTACTGGAGATTTTTCCTTTAGAGGAAAAGGAATCAACATGGTTTGAAAATTTTTCTGGAAGAGGATTGCTCCTCTTCGTCCCCCCAAAACAAAAAGAGAGAATGCAGGATATAATCCCAATTTCCCAAATATTGTGTTAGTAATGATACACCTCATTTGAAACTGAGGCCTAGCCCAAAAGACAGTCAGCAGGGGCGCTTACTAGCCAGGTAACAAGTATCTCTCAAACGAATGGTTAGTGTTGTAAAGTAGTAGTCATCTTCTAGACATAGAGAAATCGAAACAAGGAGAGAACAGACCACAAGGCCCCCAAAACTGAGATCCAGTTAAGAAGAAAGATTTTAGGATCTCACTGTGTAACTCCCTATGAATTTCAAGGTGTGAGACTCCTCGAAGATTACTAGTGTTTTGACTGACGGAGCAGCCAAAATGCTCAAGATGGTATTTCCTTACCTATACACAGGGCAGGTGAAACAGAAAGATGGAGAATTACACCAAGACATAATGCAAGCAACTGTGCAGCACTTCTGTCTCAGTGGGTTTCAGCCCATGTGACATATGGGTTCTCGCTGCTTCCTCATTAACTGCTCAGTAAGTGTTGTTAATCAATTCTCTGAACCCTTCACAACCTTCAAATTGCTGAAGCCCCCAGTGCCATAGCAAGGTACCCCCAGGCTGGTGAGATGCTTTACATGTACCAAGTCCCTATTCACTAGATTAGCCACTTCAGTCACAGAAGTCACCTGTAACTTCTTCACCTTGTAATGTCAGATACTGGCAAAGAAATTAGGCCAGAATATTGAACCTTTTCAGTCATATTAACACTAATCCACTGTAATGGATCCTGATGAAAAAAAACAGGGGTACGTCTCCTTCTGCCCCATAGAAGGCAATAGTAAAAAATGCAATTAAGAATACTAAATGTCTTAGAGGCATGAGAAGTTTCTAAAGACATCAACAAATCCATGTTTCAGATTCTACTGCTTTAGTACAGCAGCTCACTTTAAAACTCTGGGTGCTGTGTTCATCCCTAAAACATTCTAAAACCTTAAAGTACAATTTAATATCATTTACTATCATGGCACAAATCAAAGCATTGCTTTCACCTCATTTAGATACTGATCTCTTGAGAGCAATTAGAATAAAAAAGAAAACTGGTGTACCTTTGCAGCTGTACTTAAGGTGCAGGTATTGTTATGAGAGGAGATATAAGAAAGCATGGACACTTTGAGCCCTCTTGGTAGAGAATATCTGCTATTGAACACTACTAACCTCCACTGATCAGTACTGTTCGTAAAGAGGACAAACCCTCCTGAGTTATTACCTACACAAGCCAGCATTCAGAAGCTGCACAGGTGTCCTGAAGAACAGAGACTAAATATTAGTGCGACAGCAGTTTCATAGCAACTGGAAAGGCGCTATAGTCCGAAGACCGATTCTCCAGCAGTCATTTCTGGCACAGCACTTTCCCCTCACACAAATCCTGATTTTATTTCTTCAGAGCAGGATCTTCCATCTTACAGCCATGCAAGATTTACTGTGCAATTTTATACAGAGATAGATTTAAACTCTATCAATGTTTTGGCACTATGACAGCAATTCACAGTTTAACACATGGAAAAAAAATGACCTACTGCCCACTCAGATGCCATCATTCCACTTCTTGCAGGGATTTTAGGCTAACATTTTCCCATGTACTTGAAATTTCAAATAACCCCCCCCAGCTTGATACCACAGCAGCTTAAATAAAATATAAATATGTACATATATACGTATTATTATATTTTATAAATTATATATACCTATTTTATATATATTTACACTGAATAGTCATTATTTTCTCTGTTCCAAGTATTCTTACATTTGAATCTGAAGACTTTCATTTCATTTTACAATAACACGTAAGTTTAATTTATCTGTCAATTCACACAGCTGATCAGAAGCACCTTTTAGAGCCAGCATTTCCAAGTCAAAACTTGCAAGTAAAAGTAATTTATAAAGCTGTTTCCTACTTTTGAGACAAGCTCACACAGCACGTTGTGTGCGACGACACAGATTTAATCATTTTAAAGAGATATGGGTAGTGATTCTATTGCTGTCCCCACTTTTCAAATCTCTCTTTGGAGGTCAAATATTAATGAGGGTTGACTGATGCAAATATGTTTGGAACTACAACAGGCCACGCTCTGGTCTTACAGGACTCTCAGCTCACAAGACTGGCAGGCCCTCATCCTTGAGACCTGCCTTGAAGCATTCCTGTACACAAAGAAATCTTGCCACTCTGTACAACCCTACTATTAACTGTCCTTCTTTTCCTTGGCTTCAACGAGAATGACTGCAAAAGGCCCCTCCTTGTCCGGAAGGGATAAATACAAACTTAATCAAAACCAAAATGAAACAGAGGTATTTGAGCACGCAGGCTGATGATGTAAGTCCTGGGAACAGCACTGAGGATTACCAGCAATATTAAGTGAAGTCACCTGTAAAGTTGTCTGGGGAAAGACAAGGAGATCATGCTATGGTACAAAATACGAGGGTGCTGAGGCGCTGGCACAGAGTACCCAGAGAAGCTGTGGCTGCCCCATCCCTGGCAGTGTTCAAGGCCAGGTTGGACACAGGGGCGTGGAGCAACTGCTCCAGTGGAAGGTGTCCCTGCTCATGGCAGGGGGTTGGAACTGTATGAACTTTAAGGTCCCTTCCCACACAAACCAGTCTGGGATGCTATGATGCCATGAAAACAGAGGAAACACTTCTCAGATATTTCTACATGCTTCAAAGAGCACCATAAGGTATCAGTAAAAAGACCACTCCTACGTGTGTTCAAAGGCTATAAAACTCAGTTTGAACTGTTTTGTGTTGTTGTAACAATTACCTCTCCTTGGCAAAATTTCAAGAGCAGAAATACCACAGATTGAGCTAAGCAGTGCATGAAGGACTGACATACTCAATCTATTTTAGGCATGTAACAGCAAAGCATAATAACCAGAATGCACAGAAATTTACATACATTTAAGAAACAACCATAACAGAGACTCATTTTTCATCTGGATCATGTTCAACAGTAATTCATCTGCAGAAGAAAATTAGCATTATTTGAGGATCTGGGAAATACTGTTTGATGAATGAAGGAAAATGATGACACTAATGGATATCAGGAGAAAACTCAAAAAGAAAGAAACAACCCAGCTCCTGAAAGAAACCAGATTAATCTCTTAAGCTCTTAGGAAAGAGATTCCAGGGCAGGCCTGAATCTGTCAAAGTAAATTTCTCCTGAAACTCACCAGATTAAGAACACGAAGGAAAACAAAAGTGCTCAAAGACACAGCAAAGTCTCAAATACTAATTCAGGTCTACCCATCAGTGGTGGGGTTTGAAGGAAGTTTTCATAACATCAAGCAAATTTCAATCCTGCATCGTGCTTGGCCCACTACAGAAACAAACGCTGGAGTCACAGAATTGACTGTTCTAACATTGCTGAAGTTGGGATTTCCTGTCTTGTTTAGGAGGTTTATTTGGCTATTTTGCATGTTATTGCTTCAGAATCAAATATGCTGCACAATACCATGTAGAATCAGAAATAAGCAGGTTCTTTTTCATAGCAAAGCACATTGGAAATCCTGAATTTTCTTCCCAGTTTGGCTAAGCACAAAGTGCACTTTTAAGACCAGTTGCCTATTATATAGCTAAACTCTGTTCTGCAAGAAATGGCTGTACAAATGGTCACGTACAAACGTCAAGAGCAGAATCAGAATAGAAAGGGGCTTTCAATGTTTTCTCTCATTCAAAGAGCTCAAAGGATTTTAGTGGCATGATTTAGGGTTTGCTTTTGTGTTGCTTTAAAAATTAATCCTACCCTTCCATAGGATAGGAATTCTAATCTCCATCAATTGGAATACAGAACAGCAGCACAGCAAGGGGATTCTGCAAATACCAAGCATAGTTCATTCGCTGACCACAAGAACTTGTCATAAACTAGAGATACTTTGTAAGAATCATAGAATCATAGAACAGTTCAGGTTGGAAAGGACCTTAAGCTCATCCAGTTTCAACCCCCCAGCCATGGCCAGGGACACCTCCCACTAAACCATGCCACCCAAGGCTCTGTCCAACCTGGCCTTGAACACCACCAGCGA
>JAOEHY010028175.1:11635-72208 GCA_025447955.1 Psilopsiagon aurifrons
GAGAAGGAAACATGCAGGAGGAAACAGTCCCTCAGGATACCTGACCAAGTCCATTGCAGAGTTAGCAATTTAAAAGAGTTCTTGCTGTCTTGCAGGGCTTTGGGAAGGCATACAAGCTAATTGAGATCTGCTTTTCAGTACATATCCTCTGCAGAGAAGGGTAAGACAAATAGGGAAGTGTCAGTGAGACCTTCTTTCCCTTTTTTCCCTTTTTTTAAAAAAAAAAAAAAACACCACCAAAAACTTCTGCTTGCATGTGACTGCTTGACTCCAGTTCACTTGTTTGTCACTTTTGGTAGAGAATCTGCTGTGTGCACTAGGACAAACACTTTGACACTGAGGCAAAAAGGTATTATTAGTGGTTTTCTGGGTTCAGAACAGAGGTGAGAAGTAGATGGTATTCTGCTGTGTGATTGTACCTAAGTGGTTGTGTAAGTATGGTAAGTGGTAAGACTCAGGATGCAGCCTCACTGAGGCTGTGCAGATTTAATAGCACACTGCTAATAGTGTTGGAAGTGCCAGGCTGTGTGGAATTACGAAGAAAGTGTTCTCTATGGCTTACTCAGGCTGTCCTCTAGCTGTGGTCCTCGTAGACCCTCTAGACTTGTGGGAGTATCTTCTTAACAGGATGATGTTGGCTGTTCTTGATATGGTTTGCTTTGAGACAGCAAGACAAGCTGATAGGGTCCCGACTCCCAGTACTGGTTTCTTGCCTGACACTCCAAAAGCTTTTGTATCTGTATCCCACCTGTCCTAGGACTCAGACTGCCTTGTCTTTTTCCAGACATCTCTGATGACCTGATACTATACTTGTGGCCAGATACCAATAACCTGTTCAGGTTTTCTTCTTTGAAGATGCGTGTGCCTTGTATTTGGCTCTGTTAATACTAGACAGCTGAACTGAGCTCCAAGGCTCTTTTGCACATAGTATATCAAGCAGAGTTTATGAAATACCAGTCTTGCAATAAATACATAGCTTGAATTTGCTAATTCATGGAGGTGGATGTTGAAACACCTACTGCAAACTTCTGATTACCAGCTGAAAACCATTGCTTGCATGCTTGCTCATCTGCTTCCAAACTGCAACCCTGGTGAGCCCCTGGGCCTGAATTAGCACTTGATCAAGTATTTATACTTGTTGTATTTGCTGGAGTGCTGATACCTAGCACTTATATTCTGGACGGGAGCCTGGCAGCTTTCCAACAAAAAATATACCAAGAGTCTGGAGAGCTACTTCCAGCCTCCTTGGTTCCTAGTTTATAATTACTGCTCTTAACTTCATCCACCCACAGATGAAACCAGTTTGCACTATAATACGAAAGCTTAAAATAGATCTGCCTGAGCTTCTGCAGGCCTCTTCTGTGGCTACATGAGAACTGTTGGACCAACACCACATATTGTTCTTAAAGCAAGCTCGAGGTAAATTCTCAGTCTTGGGAGAGACTGAGGACTCCACAAAGTCAGGAACTGAAGTTGATGGATTTGTGACGCAATGCCAGTGTGGGTGAGTTGATCTCGATTCCAATCTACAGGAACACAGAACTGACAATTGCAGAGAAGTTGAGCCTGGAAGGCATCTCTGGATATCTTCTAGTTCAGTCCTTTGGCTCGGGGCAGGGGTAGATAGAACAGGCTGCCCAGGCTGCTGTGAAGTTTTTGAATATCTCTCTGGGCAACCTGTTCCTGCATCCAGTCACCTGCAAAATGAAATTTTTCTCATCTAAGTGAGACTTCCACTATTTCAATTTGTTTTGTTGTTGGATCCACTGAAAAGAGTCTGTCACCACTTCTGTAGACCCTTCCATCAGGTATTTATACATATAAACATTCCGTGAGCATTCTTCTTTCTAGGCTATTGGCCTCCTTTGCTGTAAGGGATCTTCTTGAGTCCTGGTCAGCTTTCAGTCAGTATCTGGTGTGTGGTGTGGATTTTTTTGTGGTTGGTTTTTTTTTTTTCTTTTTTTTTTTTGGTTATTTTTTTTTTTTTTTAGTTTCTTTTCCTTCTGCATTTCAGAAAGAAAGGCCCCAGCACATGCTGCTGCTGCATGGAGTTATTCCTGCTAAGTGCAGGATTTTGCATTTTCTCAGGTTGAATTTCATGAGGTACTGTCAGCCTCTTTCTCCAGCCTGTTGAGGTCCCTCTTGAATGACAGCTCAACCATTTGATGTATCACGCATTCTACCCAGTTCTGTACCCTCAGCACAGTTTCTGAAGATGTAGCGTGTCCCATCATTTAGGTCATTAATGAAGGTGTTAAAAGTGTGTGGCCCTCTTATGGTTTGCTATGCTTCTTCACTAATGAGTCATCTCTTCGTAGCAGGTGTTGGTTAAGCATGACTTCCCTGAAGTCCATAGTGACTTCTCATCACCATGTCTTTTGGGCCTTTGGAAATGGTTTCAAATTTTTTTTTTATCACCTTTCCAGGGATTGAGGTGAGGCTGATCTGCCTGTTGTTCCCTATATCTCCCTTCTTGAAGACAGGAGTGACACTTGGTTTCTTTCAATCCTCGGGAATCTCCCCTTGTCACCCTAGTAAGGACAAGATAGTTGAAAGTGGCATTACAGTAGCATCATCCAGCTCCCTCAGCACTTGCAACTCTGTCTCATCATGGGTTTATGTCAGCCTAGTTTGTTGAAATGCTCCCTAACCTGGTTTTCACTCACTGATGATGAGTTTGTCTTGTTCCAGACTTTCCGACTAGGCTCAGGGGCTTGCAATCCCTGAATGCTAGTCATCTATAAACACTGAGGCAAAGAAAGCACCAAGTACCTCAGTCTCACACGTGTCCTTTGACATCGCATCGTCTGCCCTATCACACCTGCATTTTCCTTGTTCTTTATTCTGCTGATGATGTTTCTGTAGAAACCTTTCTTGTCGCTGTTGTCACCCTTTGCCAGATTCACCTCCATGCCACTAAATCCATCTCTGCATGCTCACAGTGTCTCTGTATTCCTCCTGGGTCAACTGTGCCTGCTGCTCCCTTTTCTTATGCTTTGTTTTGTGAGTTTAGTCAGGAGCTCTGTGTTCATGCATGCAGGTCTCTAGCCACCTTTTTTTGATTTTCTGCTTATTGGGATGTGCCAGTTTTGACGTGGGAGAGGTGTTCCTTGAAAATCAACTAGTTCTCCTAGATGCTTCTCCTAGCAGATCGCTGAACAGGCCAAAGTTCTTTCCCTGGGAGTCCAGGGTTCTAGTCCTACTCTTTGCTTTGCTGCCTCCTCTTGGGATCCTGAGCTCATGCTTCTGTGTCTGGGGCAGACCCTGCCTTCACATCTCTGACCAGTTCTTCCTTCTTTGTAAGACTAAAGTTCAGCAGAGCATTTTCCGTCATTAGCTTATCAGTCACCTGTGCTAGGCATTTGTCATCAGTGCCCTTCAGAAATCTTCAGGTTGATGTCACCTCCAGCAAATACTGTAATTCAGGCTGCCCGTAAGAACCTGTGAACATGAGGCTTTTTCCAGTAATCCTCTGCCCTTGTCTGCTTGATGGACACAGGAATATTGCTTTGCTTTCCACCTAGGACAGTAGCATTGCTAATTTGGTTCACCTGACTCCTAACTGTTTAAGATTCACTCATTTATGAAGCTGCTGTCCTGGCTTTTTTGAAATCTGTGGTTGTCTTTCTCCCAATCAATGCTCTGAATGGTGAGGTTATGTTGCATGGTAGATATGTTAAATTACTGAACGATGGTTCTTAGGCCAGGAAGCTTTCAGGTACAGGCAGTCTGCTACATGTTTCATTAGTGGGCGGTCAGCTCTCGAAGGCTGAGCTTAGTTGTCTTGTTTAAAGGAGCTGCTGGCTCTTCTGTTGCACTGCGTATGTGTGTGTACCCATGAACAGCTCTTTTGTAGTCTTCCAATTAAGAGAATGGACTTAAACCTAGCATGGCTTTCAGCTTGCCATCCGTGCTCTACCCACAGCCAAGCTGCTGGCTAAAACCATCTCCTCTTCTGTAATTCTGTTAACTAGAACTGCTTTCTCTATTTCATCTTTCAAACTCATATCACTTGTATAGGTTAGTACTATGCTATCTCACTGAAGAGGGTCTTTTTCTCCTTTCTGCTTGTGAGCCACTGTAGGGTTTGGTGTAGAAGCACATACAACATCACATTAATGTGCTTGATTACAGCCACTTTCGTTTAAAGCACACTTACCAATGAAATCGTATTTGTGTAATGGTATCTTACAACGTAGGTGCTCTAGTACTGTTGTAAAACTGGTCTCCTATGTCTAAAACTGGTCTCTTTGATCTGCAGCTTCCCAGTACAGTGAGTTTATCTGGAATTGGCAGTTCCCATCTTTTCTGCACAAGGTCAATGATAGTTGACACTTGATTTGGAACAAACACTTGCATCAACATAATTCCCTTAGTACCATTAAGTTTCTTTTAATTTTTCCATCTAGTAAAATGGAACACAGCTTCTACTGTATCACAGAATTATGACCTGTGGTTCTTATTTCAACATAACGGCAGGACTGGTATACTTGGAGGTTGGGCTTGATGTTCAATTGGTGTTCCAGCTTTCATAATCTTTTCAGCAGGTTGTTTCATACTGAATGAAACAGTGTTAAAAACAGATATTCAGAATGTACGTGGAGGAACTTGGTTCTTCAGCAGCTTTTCAGAAGGGTGAATCTTGCCAGTAACTTATCAGCCACGGTGGAAAAAGTTATGCTTGGTGGTCGGAAAGAATCTGCTGGGCTGCCTGTGCTGGAATGCCTCAAACCTACCCAAGATGCTGGATGCTCTCGGAGCTCCTTTTTGGGGAGAAAGGAATAACCAGATTGAGAACCTCTCTTTTTACAGCTGTGTGGGCACATCATTCTCCTGTTGGTGCCTCAGGGGTTCATGATAAGCCTTGGGTAGTACCTCCCTGTAATTATTAATGAGAGGGACAGAGGATAAAGACAGAGGGTTTCCTATTGACACACTGTCATCTGGGAGACATCAGTTCCTAGGCTGATGTGCAGACTACTGTCCTGGTGTCTTCTAGCACTGTGGACTACTCTTGTGGTATCTCAAACAGATCATCTGGCTGTCACATTAGCCTGTCTCTTCCTTATCTGAGTGGAGGGACTGGTTTCTGTAAAGTAGGTCGGGAGACAAGACAGAAGCTTTTGTGTGTGACTTAGCACTGCTACATGAAAATCTACTTGCAACACCTAAACTGCATCTATGAGATTGTAACTTGTATGTTCCTTCAGTATGAAGATGCCAGTGCGGCGGTTAAAAACAATATTTGATCTTGTGTAATTATCAGAAGTAGCTTCACTGAGGCTTGTACTCTGCTGACCTTGAGCAAGGTGTTAAATGCTGAGCTTTTTAGCTGTGGCTGACTTGCCTTTGTGAGCGCAGATTGCTGTACAGCTGAGACCCTGTACTTTTATGGCTGGGGAAAACTACTTCCACTGCTATGATGAAAAGGTGGCAGAAGATACTGCCTTGGGGGTGGTGGCAGCTGTGACCCTGAAGTAGAAGCTGAATGAATTTGCTCTTATTAACAATTTACACTTAGTAAATCGTCAAAATATCATGGGGAATCTGTTTCTCTTCCAGGTAATGTTAACTGATAGTGAGGTAGCTGCTAGAAACAGTGTAATCACCAGATGAAGACGGGAAACAAATCTATTGGCTCTTTTAATGAGCTAGCATTCCCAATGCCAGCTCAATTTAGATGGGTTATTGACAGATGAATTTATGGAACATGTTTTATTTTATAAATTGGGAGGGCACGCACAGGTGGAAAGAAGTGCTGCTTTCAGTCCTAGTTGATACTGTAATGCCAGAACTATTGATTATCAACCAAATACTTCAGAAATCATGAAGTCTGAATAAGCATGTAGGTGACATAGGTTAGTGGAACTAGCTGAAATTGTTCCAAAAATAAAGGCAATAATAAAAAAGCAAGACATAAAACAGTGGGGAAAGAGCTCATCCAAGAGCTGTATGAGAGTGGTCTTCAAAGCATAAATTCCTTTGGAGACGAGCACTATCTTATTGCCAGTTCAGAGCTTCTACACTGCTTCTACAAAGTAATGAGCAGCAGGTGAGGAGCTACTGTGGAAATTAAATCAGTGGTGTCTGTAACCCCTGAAGGTGGGCTTCTGTTGGACTCATGTTTGTCGGTTTATGTATCTTAGTTTGAAGAGAACAGTACTAGCATATGGGAGCAGAGACATCATGAAAATGTGTGGTACTCTTTGCTGCAGGAAAGTGAGAAAAAACAAACACTGGCTGGATTTTCTTGCTTCTAGATGATATCCTCCAATGAAGGAATGCAGACCATACTAACAACCTCTCTGCCTGTCTTGGAAAGTAACATTTGCAGTGGTCTGTAATGTTATTAATGGTGGATAGCTTACTGCATTGAAGAACATGCTTCAGTCTAGATTCTTATTTAGTCTGTGCTCTAGCTTTAAGCTGAATTTAAGTCTGAAAAAACAAGGTTGGTTGTTTGTTTTTTTGAACTACCTAACACTGTGTATGTGAAAGTAGGTATTAGCCTCCCTAAGCCAAAATAGTAGCAAGAGGTAAAGCTTCTCTGTTGCATCTATGGGGGGGAAGCTGTTACTGCGTTGGTTCAGTGCTCTGTCTTTCCAGGAAGCTGTTGCCTTAACATTGCTTCAATGGAAGCAATTTTGCTCTATCCTTCTGAAGAGCCTCTTAGGGTATAAAACCCCTCCATCTTAAAGTTTGCCTTTCTAGTTGGCCTCATTTTACCAGTGAGCTTGAATGATGGGATTTGTTCCTTGAGAAGGAATATACTACTGTGCAGGTATTGCTCAAAGGCAGGGAAGCCTCTTCCCCCTCAGTGCTGTGCATGGTGCTAGCAACAGCTACTCTTGAATAGCTTAGTGGTGAAAGTGCTGATATATGGCAATGATTAGGTGATAAACTACCCAAACAGTACTCAAACCCATGCTTACTTGGGTAGCACTAGTACCTTTGCTGTAGCTTTTTAGATGCTAGAATAAGGCAAGTTGAAAGTGGGAATCTTGGGTGCTGACAAGGCAAAGCTGTGGTTTGGGTTATTTGCAAGAAAATCCCAGTGAAAATGTAATCGGTACTGTTTATTACCAGTGGTTGGCCTGGTCTCTTCAGGATTTGTGTGCTGATTTTCAGTCTCCTGATTAGCTTGTTCCTGGTTCAGTATACTTCACTTGAAGGTATTTGTGCCAGATGTGTATTGTGCCACAGTGGCTGTCTCGGATCATCTGGATGTATTAGTCTATACATCTTTCGCGTTGTTTCTTCCCTCCATCACTTTCCGTAGATATGAGGAAATACTGCATGGCTGCTTTTCCTCACTTGCTCTCCTTAAAGCTAGGGACTGAAGTGGTCATAGTGTGTGAGGTTTTTTTGTTGTTTTGTTCTGTTTGTTTTTCTTACTTTGTTTTTTTACCTCTCTGGGAGCAAATATCTTCCCACCTGAAAAGATATTGTTTGTCAGCAAACATGATGGAGGTCTAGCTACTAAATTGCACCTGAGTAACCCTGAGAGCTTCTCCAAAAGCACACTCCTGTAGCTCTTCCAGGCTTTGAGATTAAAACATGGGTTCTTCCATTTGAACATCTCTTCCTCACTTGCAGTGATGTCTTGTCAATCTCACTGGCTGTCATGAAACTTCCACTGATCTTGTGTGGGGAAATGCTAATGCAATTCATCTGAAACAGTGAGCACAAGGAAACCCACATTGTAGTGCAGCATGGAAGTATATTCTTGCTTGTTTAAAGGATACCGCAGTGTTTTCCAGCTCTCTATCGTTTCCTTCTTGTTTCTACTCTCTGCTGCGACCCAATAGTTTTCATCTGTTCATATTTAAAAATTACAGTTTGCTTTCAGAACATCTCAGCCAAATAGGCACTTTGGTGACACTGGATACCTAGATAACTGGCGCAGCTAAACCTTTTTCTACAGAGTGAACAAGAAAAAACTGTTGCTCAGTATGTCTGCAGAGCAATAACACAAAGCTATATGTCTCTAGGAGAAAGTAGTTGAGTTTGAACAAGCTTAAATTGTTCCAACTGTAATCAGATGTAAATCTGGCTTCTTGGATTGGGAATGACTCCTAGTCATATGCTGGATTCAAGTTTTCCTGCGCATGGTCTAAATCCTGGCTTCTGCTTTGCTAGTTAGAAGGTCACAGCTCAGGTTCTGAAAACAGAGCTTTAAACAAAACACTGGGTGTGTTAGGTTTGCTCATTAATGGGGTGCTTTTTAACATATTAAAATGGATTATGTGATGTTCGTCTGCACACAGGTACGAAAAAGCCTTTTGACCTTTTGGGCACAACATAGCAGAGTAACATGGTTGATTACATGTTTATTACATCAGATTAAACATCTGTGAGATGCCTCTCATGAGCCTTACTTTTTAGAGTGCAGTCTGAACCACATCTAGCTTTAGTGTGACAGCTCCCCTTCCAGACTGAGCAAAGAGGCTACCCTCTTAAGGACTTTGTGAGAAGACAGGCGTATAGTCAGTCTGTATGAACAGATGGTCTGATGTGGTCTTGACATCATAGTGACACCACCCTCTATCCCCATGCACAGGAAGGCTGAACCTGAGCATATTGTTGCTGAGTCCTGGAAGACTTCAGCAACAGAGGTAGGAGATGGCTTATTGCTATTCCTGAAAATCCTCTTTGCAGGAAACACTTCTGTGCAAACATTCTTGCTCTGGTTAGCTTAATTATGGTGACTTATGGGGAAACAAACCACAGTGTAAAATAATCCATCTTATGAAACTTGGCTGTTAGCCTCAGCAAAGAGATGGTAATGCCATGACCTGCATGAGAAGGCTTGGAAAGTGCTTGTGTCATATAGTCTTTTTGAAGCTTGTTCCAGCCTTTCAGCTAAAGTCCAAAGAAGCATTATTCTAAGTATGACACCTTTTTAAGCAGGAGTATAAGTTAGGTCTTGAGTGGTACCAAACTGCATGCTGTTAAATTAGCTGCTGTATCTGAAATTCTAATTTTTTTTTCAGGGTACTGAGGAGTCTGTCTCCAGACAACTCTGACCTACAGAGCAGAAATGCTAGTTTGTGATGAACACCGTACCCAAGTCATCAGACCTGGGGCTTGGCAGCTCGCTGTATTCTGACACCTATTTAAAATATCCTGAGAGCAAATTGATCCAGTCTTTATCTAGAGGCTTTTTGGTTAGATGGGCAGAATACCAGTGGTACTACTGGAACTGTAGAGGTGTGGCTCAGGCCAGGACGTTCCGTTAAGAGTTGAGGGCTTTCTGCCCATCACTGCAGGGCCCACACACTTGCTGTGTAATTCTCTCCATGTCTAGAAAATAAAAGATCTGGACAGTTCTGGGTCCTCAGTACCCAGCACCGTCCTTCCTCTGCTTGCACGTTTCTAGGTAAGAGCAAAAACTGCTTTGTGCTTTGTCTGTATTGTTCTTAAAATAGCCTCAACCTTGCAGTGTGATTTTAAATGATTAATATAGGGGGAAACACTTGCCTCTTTTGAGGTAATAATCTTGTTCCCTGTGAGTACGCCTACACCTACTATACTCTTTCCCATTAATGGAGAAGGATGTCAGGAGCTGGTGTACATGTGATTACTTACCCTTTCCCGGGAGGGTAGGTCCTTTCTTAGAAGTTGATTCTTGCAGTTGTTGAGCTACAACTTAGCACTGTCTTGTTTGTGGATCAATGTAGAAACATGGTACTTCCTCCTGGGAATAATGAGGGGGTTTGGATTTTAACTGTGGGGTTTTTTGAGGTGGGTTTTTTGCTTGTTTGGGTTTTTTGTTTGGGTTTGATTGTGGGTTGTTTTTTTTTTTTTTGTTTGGTTGGGGTTTTTTTTAACCTTGTAGAGCAAAATTGCCTTCTTATCCTGTCTTTCCTTATGTGTTCATAGCATTCTCACTTCTCTGCAGCCTGGATCTCCACTTTGGTTACTTATAGTAGCTGGCCAAAAACATGTGGAAGATAAAAGAACATGCAGCATCTCACACAAGTCTCAGATATGTGTAGAGAAGCAAAGTTGACCTTTATTAGCAAAGTGTGATGCTGATACCTGCTAGGGATTGAAACTGAACGTATATGAAGGGGAAGCAAATACCTTTTATTCCGTGGTTCTCTATCTGAAGAGAAATGTCTGCGGCTGGTTTTGGATTATTGTTTTGTGCAGACTGAGATTTCAATATACAGATGCTCAGTGAGATCTTCTAATAGGATACTGTGCTGTCAGTGACAGATGAACTGATCTGGATGGTCTGGAGGACGCAAAGGTGCTTTCTATTCCTGCACAGAGCTGACCTGTGTACAGACCAGTGACAGAGAGCTCTAAACAGAAAAACCTGCTTTCAAAACCTGCTGGGATGAGCCAAGAAGTGCTACGAGCAGGTCTTTGAAAGCAGAATTAATGCAAGCTTTCATAGTGTTCTTGGGAATATTTGAATCTAAACCCCTTCAGTTTTCTAGTCAGCAGCAGCAGTTCTGCTATGGCTTATTGTTGAGTATTAATGGTACAAAGGTAAGGCTGCTCCAAAAGTCAGCTGCAATCATTGTGTGGCATTGTCTCTTCGACATGACTGTATCTGTGGTTGTGTCTCTCTGCGAAACGGATGGCAGAAAGCACCAGAATGCTTTGAAACAGAAGGGGAATGGTACAGCACTCTGAATTTCAGGAGGGAAGCAGTGAGGCTGTAGTAGTGTGGGCTTGGCTGTAAGGTCCTCGAGGTATGCACAGACACTTGGGGTTAAGTGCTCCACTTGCCTCTGAACAGCAATATTGCTCAATGTCTCTTACTGTCGCCCAATACTTGTTGAATGAGAGCTTTGTGCTTGCAACACCAGGTGGTTTCAGGCTGACCCTTCACAGAAACGAGTTTGTCTCTGCCTGTAAGTCTTAGCTGAACCACCTCTTCCACTGCGTGGACTACTGCTTAGACATCAAAGCTGCCTGGTTAAGCTGTATGCTTGTTAAGGCAGGATAGGTGAAAACATTTTGATTGTAGAAGCTGAAGTATAGTCTAGCTGCATGTAACTCAGCAGGAGAGTGCCTCATCTTCACTTGACAATAAACCAATGCTTACAGAATTTTAGAACCGTTTTTAGCTTTGAAGGGTTGAATCCTGGATACTTTCTCTGCTGTGAAAGCACTTGGGGAGGTGGCTATCCAGAAGACTGAATGCCAAGCTCCTGAGGTTTTACTTTATGTGAATCCAGCCTGCTCCAAAGATCAAAGTCTTGGAAAATCTCCTGAGAGATTGAAGGAGGGAGAAGGTGACATCAGCTGGAAACTTCCTAACTCATTTTACATCTTACATGTAGACTTCTAGTTTATAAATTCAGATGAATTTTTCTGGAGTGAAGTAAACTTCTTGATAGATTTAGGATCTGTTTCTGGGTAAGCTAACTAGTCATGGTGTTTGGACTGCATAATACAACAAAAGAATGTGAAGCTGCTTCCTCACCAGATAGCAGGCTGCATAGTTGGCAGGGCTTATGCATTTCCAACATGGGCAGTTAGTTCCTTGCTGCTCTGTGCTGTAAGATACCAGACATGTGCTGCTAGAATCATCTGATCTCATGTACCCATAAATTTGGGTGTCTTGAGGAATCCTGCAAAACCCATAGGAATGCTTGGAGTCTGCCTATAGGTAGGTGGTTGTACAAGTGTGCACAGAAGCCTAGTGTTTAACCAGTAGATCATGAGCCTGGAGATCTGACTGTTGCATTGCTTCTGCTATAGGTTATACTACAGACTGTGCTAGAACTTCACCTGTCCTGCTTCATGAGCTGGTAACAAAGCTGTGAGGCTGGCCTGAGGAGGTGAGGGACAGAGGCTAAGGATTTTTGCTCTTTCGTTTAGAAATAGCTGTGGAACTTGAGGAAGTCTTCATGGATACTCTCTAAGGCTTGAAGAACGTCTTGACAGAACTTGTCCTCTGTTCTATCTGCCTAGCTGCCAGAAGCAGCCTCCCCTCCTCCCTGTTGTGGGAGTGCTCAGGTTCATGGTATGTTCTGAAGGAAACAGAGGTGGTGACAAGCAGGTTTTTTTTTTTTCTTGTATGAAGAGCTTTGTGAGCAATAGGTATCTGCTGGAAGTTGGACTGTGCTAATATCTGATAATGCAGATAGGTGCTTAATGACAGTGGATACGGAGATGCCTGATACGGTAAAGGTGAAGCTGATGCATGAATCTCTGGCACTGAAGTCAGACTCTTATACAAAACAAGTAATACTACTCAGTACTTCAAATGCTTGTGGGTGTGTAGCTACACTAACAGGTAGAAATGCAGATGGCTACAGCTCTCCTTCCTGGTAGGCTCTGCAGGACATACTCCTCTTTCTATGGTAAAAGCAGACTAGAGTAAGATGATGCAGTCTTGCTTCACCACTGCAAAAAATCCTTCAAGACCCATAGAAGAAAGCCAGGGCCAGTTAATATGATTAGGAGGTGCTCTGCTGAAAGGATTACAGCCTGAAACAACTACAATTGCTAGGCCATCTGCTGTGACACTTCAAAGCCTACCTTCTTCTAGCAGTAGCAAAGACTTCAGCAAATGGATTCTGCTTGCTGCTAAATGAAGGTACAGCAGTCATAAGCATTGTTCCTTGTGCAGCTAGGTAGGAGGCTCCACCCATTAAGAAGGGCACACAGCTTTGGACTTGGCCTTCGACTACTCAAAACAAATAGCAAACCATGGTGCCAGTAAGGGTACTGCCATCACAGATGAAACAGTATAGCTCAGTACTACTTTCAATGTACCCATCCTCTGTTCTTCCCCCTCCCCAGCTAGCAGCCCTCATGCACCTAGCCTGAGTTTGTTCGGGAGCTTCACTTGATCTAGGTTTGGGGTATTACATCCAAGGCTCAAATGAGGTAAAACTGTTATAGCCTTTGTTTTAAGTGCTGAGACATTCCACAGGACCCATGACTGCTAGAACACACTCAGATTGACGTGGATTCCAGCCTTCACAAGCCTCTGTTAGAGCACGCTCAGATTGAAGTGGATTCCAGCCTTCACAAACTTCTGCTAGAACACACTCAACTAGTCTGAAGCAGATTTCAGCCTTTATAAACCTCTGCCCTTCTTTAAAAGTGCAAGACATGCTAGCATGATATTCTTAAACTACCATCTGAGTTGGTGAGGAAAGTAGCTAACTTTATGCTGGTGGCTGCAAGCTCCATCTTTGTTCCTTCCTCCAGATGATACAGAGTTTTCATATTTTAAGCAGATTTCATCTTATTCTCTAAGATCTCTTTTGGAAGGCTTTGTTACAAGTTTTTCAGATCTCCTGTGCAACCAGGCTTAAGCTGTTTCCGCACGTTAATTCATTTCCATAGCGGAAGCTTAGAATTTGGCTGTATTTCTGGCACAGCTTGTCTTATACTAATGCTTATTGCACATGGGCAATGATGATCTGTCTTTTCCTTTTGGAAACAGGAACAGATTTGTCTACAGCTACTGCAGCATCCCAGGGTTTGCTTTGCTTTTTACTCTGCTCAGCCAAATCCTCCTGTCTAGCTGAACTGCAGATACTCTGAAGCCATCTCCTGTTGCTAATCTTATCCTGTCTTCTGCTTATTCTGTTTGTGTAACTCCAACAGAACTCCTTATCTGCTGAGTTACTGTAGCATTGCTTCTTCCTGTTGTACATGCTCCTGATATGCTGAGTCTGAGCCAGATGCTTTTGTATTTCAAGCTGTCTTTCTCATGTATGAGCTGGCAAGCTGTACCATTCTCATCCTGCTTCTTTGCCCTCTGAAGAGAGCACCTGAGTGCCTACCTTTTATTTCTTGCTCACTTGCCATTTTAATCTGAAATTTCTCATCTGTTGCCAGGCACTTCTGAGCATTAGCTGTGAGAATGCACCTGACCTCTCTGTTAATAAATACTAGTTTAGATCATAGCTTTCCTAAAATGTCTAGGCTAGACTTACTATTCTCCCTGCTTCATAAGGCAGTCTTCAAAGTGAACAGTGGTACTACCACAGTTCTGCAGGATTGCATCAGGGCTGTCTATGGAATCCCAGTACTCCCGTGATGTGTTTGTGATAAAGACTGTGGGAACTTAGCCTTTTTCTTAACCACTGTCAAAGGCAGAGTAGCTTTAACTTGAAGCTCTCGCCTGTAATTCTGAACCTGTGAACAGAGGACTTCCTCTGAAGGCAAGGTCTACCCATGTCCAGCTGGAACAAAAGCTACACTTGCATAAGGAGGACTGATGGACAAAGAGATGTTAGCTAAACAAGGTTGCTTTGCTAAGATTACACATTTCATCTAGCCATTTAAAGACCATGTGAAGTTGGGGCTAAGCAGAAATTCCAAAACTAAGCCAGTTCTAATTAACATAATACTTAGCTGTAGTGATGTTTCTTTGTCTGGCAGAGGAACCTTTTTCCTTACAAGGAAAGCACTCTGTGGATAAATACATTCTTGTGCTACTAGTTAAGCAAACATACAAAACTCTTCTATGACAAGAAGAGCCATGGATCTTGGGACTTTCTAATACTGTTGTCAGATGTTCCTACATGCTATACAACTTGTCACATGCTGTCAGTTCCCTCTGCTATGACACCAGAGAAGAAAGCACATACGAAGTTGCTGTGACGTTTATGCAAAGTGGAGTAATCACTAGCTGTGTTGTAGTTCGTCTAGATGAAAGTGTGAGACTGGAAGGTGTGGGAATGTACCAAGTTGGCTATAAAGTGTTTGATTTGTTGTTTGCTTTCCTTTTTTTTTTTTTTTTTTTTTCTCCTGCTGCTGAGTCAGTTTCAAAGAATTATTTCCCAACTCTTGTGTGTCTCTTCCTAAAATAGCCGCTTGCTGGTTCTTTTAGCCTCTTTAGTCTTCCCTAGGCACTGGATGACAGTCTTGGATTTGGAAGGGTGGGATGAGCACCTCTCCAAGCAAAACAGTATTTCAGTTAGCCTTAGGATTGCAAAAGGGAGATATTCATATACACTGATGCTGGAGTGTATGATCTGTGACTATCATGTAGTGCAGTGATGGCAATTCAGTCTGACTTCTTGTCAGCATGTTTGAAAGTTACTAGACTGAATGGGAAGCCTTTGACAAGGTGATTATCCTTCTTCCTCTACTGTAGAAGTGTCCAGCAGCAGGGGCTGCATTCCAGAGACTGAACTGTTGCCACTTTGCCTGAAGCCTGTCTTATAAGTAGGTCTCTTGGTTTGCCTAGCTGCTTTGTTTTCAGTCTTAAGTTTCTTCAGTCTCACCAGGAACTGTTGGTTGAGCAATACTTCTACTTTGTCATGAATAAAAACTAGTTTGTGCCATATTAGGCAGAGATATGGTGGTGATGTGCTTTCTTTTATACTTGAGGAGCAGCAGAACAATCTAATACTCAAAGCCCAGACTTTAGGGGATTGACCGGGTGTCCTGGAAAAGGGTGATCCTTGGAGATGCTGAAATAGACGGCCCTGATAAATAAATACCAGTGAAGCTTCTCAGTGGCATCTTTGAAAATACTGAGCTTTACAGTGAATCAGTTCATTTATTAAAAACCTGCTCTTTTTTCCACTCTGATACAGGATCTCAGTCTACCCAATGGTACACCTGTGGACACTTCTAGCCCAGCCTCCTCCTCATCTCTCCTCAACAGACTGCAGCTGGATGATGACTTGGATGCAGAAACTAGAGATCTCTTTGTTACAGTTGATGATCCCAAAAAACACGTGTGCACCATGGAAACGTATATCACATACAGGGTTACAACAAAGGTACAAAGCAACATTCTCCTTTTCTAGTACTTTATTCTCTGGGGGCAGTGTTTCTAGGGCATTTTCTTGGTGTCCCTTGCGTTGCGTTTCTTTGTGTTAAGCACAAGAACTGAGCATCTTTTAGTGGCTTGTATAAATGTATTGCAGCTGTGATTTGCCACACCAGAAATGTTAACTACTTCAGTATATGAAGCTGTGCAAAACTTTTAACGTGTTGACTTAGATTTTTGTCTCCGACTTTTAAACAGAACTGTCTGCAAACTTGCAAGGCCAGTTTCCTTGATTAGCTTGGAAGTTCATATGAAGTAATCCGACACCCAACTGGTGTGAGTTACCTCCCTTGAAGGGGAATGTGCCTTGTTGATTCAGTGTTAATCATCTCACATTTTTTGTCTACCCTTCTCTGAAGTGCTTTAAGCTGCTTGTTTTAAGTGCTTACCATGCTTCCTCTATCTGCCACTTACCTAAATCATAATCTTGATCCTAAATTGTAAACTAGTTTATTTGCAGTTGTTGCTACAGAAGGCTGTACAGCTACTGCTAAAACTAAGTTGCCTAAGAATGATGCTACTGTCTACCAAAAGAAATATGCTAGTTTTTTTTCAGCATGTGTTGTAGTTCACTCATTAGTGTGATTTCATTGCAGTAGTAGGAAAAGTGATCTAAAAAGTCCATGCTCACAGCCGGAACATCAGTTTCTGTTAACTAGCTCATTGTCATCAACATAATCTCCTAGGTGACGTTGACACCTATTTTGGGCATTTGTAGTTAACTAAGGCAAAAAGAGTTCACTAACTTAGCTAGGAATATACTTCATCTACTTGTCCAAGAAGTTCAACATGCCTCTAGCCTGCTTAGGTGGCACTGTATACTGGAGAGAATGTTTTTCCTTTGAGATAAGGGAAGTTTCACAAGCCACAGATATAACTTTCTTTCTTTTTTTTTTTTTAAATGTCTCTTCCAAAGTTCTACTTTGGAGAAAATGATTTCCCTAGAATTGTAGCTACCTCTTACTGCACACTTAACGTAGGCCTGCCATTCTTTGTTGCTCTCAGTGTCTAAATCTTGAAAGAAGTTTTTTATCTGAAGTACCAGAAAATGCTACGAAGTACTGATGGAAACTTTTCTACTGGTAGCAACTCAGCCTTCAGCTGTTACATGATCAGAAGAAACAGGAGACACAAAATACAATTGAACTTTTCACAAGCAAATTGGCTGAAGTTGGTTTTCCCTTAATTTAAGACCCAGTTAATCTTTTACAATAAAATATTTTTGCACAGTGATACTAATAATGTTCCTGTACTTGGAAACCTGTGATCATACAAGGGTTCCCCTTTTTAAAACAGAATTCTGGAGAATGGGTATTTACTGTATTTAGATAAGATGTATTACCCAACAGTAAAAAAAAATCCCCTCAACCTGTACTTATATCTTTTGCATATCTACCTGCCTGTAAACACTTCTTTAGAGATCTTGCTATAGCACATAAGTCTGTGGTATCATAGTATTACAATAGTGTTGTGAGGCAGGGTATAATTTGTCGTTAGCAGGCACCATGAGAACCTTGCATCTGTTATTATTTTTGTGAACTCCTGGCTAACCTCTGGGGGCAGCAGGTCTAGTGCCAGTTGTTTTTTTAAAAAAGGGCTGTTTAGAAGGCTAACAATATTAATGGTCTGACTCATTCTTGCCATACAAACGAGGCCTCTTTGGTGCCAAGCAGTTGCCTGATCAGCCACTGCAGCTGAAAGCAGTAATTAAATGTAGCAAAAAAGCTGTGTAGCAGTAATCCTAGACAGCAGTGAGGATGACTGTTGATGCTTGAATCTCCAGACTGTAGATCAGAGTTCTGTAGCAGACCTTGCTCTTGCAAGGAGCTCCCTCACCACTCAGTGTAAAGCCATACCTTCCTACCCACCTCCCTTGTAGCTTTGCATGACAGGGATTTGAAACCTGTATGAGGCTGAAAGGGTCTCTTTGGTGTCTCTGGATGAGGAGGTAGGAATGACTGCTTTTTCTCCACTGAAGAATGTTACTGAAACCTTAAAGGTTTGGATAAACTTAGATCCTAGAATGAGTTATGCTGGAGACTTCACTGCTGTGTAAAGTGGCCATCAATAGGTGGAAGAGGGAAATGTAATTCCTAGTGCTGTAATGTGTGCTTGAGGCTGTGACTAAACACCACTGTAGGGAACAGTGTAACCTGACCAGAGTCTTGTTTTTGTGATGTGCATTTTCTTCTTTCTTTAGAAAGGTTCTTCACTGTAACAGGGGAAAAAAAAAAACCAAAGAAAAACCCCCCAAAAAAACCAACAAAAAAAGAGAGAGAGAAGAGTTGCAGTATGCTCCAGACTGTGAATTGTGTTGTTCTAGCAAAATGGTTCATATGAAGCTTCAAAAATTTCATTTATAGTGCGGCATTCTTAACATGTTAAGTAAGCTGGTGTTACTCTGAGGTATAGCCAAGTAAAGTACAAATCTGCACTTGACTATCTAGGTCTTGGTAGTCCGTCATCTACAAACACAACTGCTCCGTTGGTTAGTCTGTAGACTAACATGTATATCTGTTACAATAGCTAGCAGGTCAAAGGAGGAGGTATACTTGAATTTTTTCCTTTATGTCTCTCTATGCCTTCCTTTTCTGGAAATCAAATCACTTAACAGGTAATAACACATTAGCATCCTGTTTATCGTATACTAGAGCTACTGTTGTGTTGATGGTGTGTTAAGCTTGCTGGCACCCCCTGAAAAAGAAATTTCTGCCATAGAACCTGTACAGGATCACCAGTGGGAAGATTGGCGGGAGTAGTGTGAAGTATCTAAAGAACTGGTGCCACCAGAGAGTGAGTGAAGAGGTGGATTGCACTTAAAGGCTATTTGGCTTTCTCCAAATATGTGGCAGTTGCTCTCAGTCTGAAAGTAAATACAAAATCTGCTGGAATTTAGCAGGCAACTGTAGTGGCTAGGAGTATCAAAGCAACTTAGTGCTGGACTCTGTGCCAGTTCAGAGCTGGGGGAGCTGGTATGTTCCCCAGAGTGCAGTGGGTTTGATGTCAAGCTGTATACATATAGTGTGCTGGCTCAGCAGCATCATCTTCATTGCAAGATGGTCTTGGTGCCGTAAGTAACTAAGTGTAGCGCTCTTTTAAGGATGAAGAAGGTCTCTGTGTGAGCTGTACTTCTCAGTGGGACATAATAAGGGCCATTTACCTTCCAATCAGGTCTATCACAGCAACAGCCTCTTTAGCAGAGATTCCTCATTGGCTGAGTTTCATTAGAGCTTTCAGGCAGCTGCAGTATGTGCTCTGCAGGCAGCCCCATGCAGGTAACCCTATGCAGCCAGTCTACGGGCTGTTTGAGGACTAGATAAAACACTTGCCAGCAGTTTCTCTGCTGGCAAATGTTCCATCTCAAACTCACAATGTCAAGTTTAACTGCTTGCCCTATGGAATTTAAAGTTTAACTTCGTGTACTTATATCTCTAATCAGGCATGCACAATCTTGATGTAAATAAACTAATTTCTTCCTCTCAGAAATCAACAAAAACAGTACATGGCAAGCTTAGTAATGGCTTATGTTATAAACGTTTAGCCTTGAAGGAGTGTAATAAGCCTGTCACTTTGGAAATACGAGAAGTGGTGAAATGTTTTATCACCCATGGTTAATGCATATCATAGAATAAAGAAGTCATTAAATATCTTTGTGTTTAATTCTTGGTAGCTAAAATAGTCACATCCTTGCAATGAAGATTTCATACAGTCTTCCGCACAAGTTTGTAACTGCCAAGGGATTAACATGGTGCAAAGTACTCTCATCTCTACAGACTCTTCCCATAAAATTTATCTGAGCAGAACATATAACGAAGTACAAATACATTTTTAGAAACGCCTCAGCTCCAAATAATCGTTTTTCTTAGTGCTGGCTTCCCACTGCTTGAAAAGCCAGAGATCTCATGCTGGCTACAAATGCTGCTTAGGGCATTGAGTCCCTATGCAAAGCTTGTCTGGCCTTGCCCTTGCCAGTGATGGCTGCATATTTGCAGCTAAGCTCTGACGCAGGAGGTTTTGGTGCATACTAAGTTTGTCCTGTTGTTTTTTTCCAGACCACACGAGCAGAGTTTGATTTGCCAGAGTATTCTGTCCGCCGGCGGTACCAAGACTTTGACTGGTTGAGAAACAAGCTGGAAGAGTCGCAGCCAACGCATCTCATTCCCGTAGGTAGTAAGCAAGAATCTGATATTAAGGGCAGTTCTGTATCTGTCTTCCAAGGGTGATATTTTGGTGATGTCTTGCTTCAGGTCTAAATACAGTACTCAATTATCTTCTAGTATTTAGGTTTAAATACAGTAATTAATTTGCTTCTAGTGAAGTGGAAAGAGCTTCCCATTCTTGACTGATAATAAAGCTTAGACTCTGGGGGCACACCTGAGAGCTGAGCTTTGGCAGCCTCCTTTAGCACAGTGTGCATGGTGATGATATTTGTTGTGATATAAATGGAATATTCTTCATCCGCTTGCTCAATTATTACGTCTAGATTTCTGAGTATCTGAGGCTTATGAAAAGCCACACAGGTACTTCAGGTCCTAGTCTCAGTTTTCAAGGCCTTTGAGCTAGTTTTAAAGACATTTTTAAAACTGTTTGTGCTAACATTTAATAGCACAGACTTGCAAATCTTAGCTTCTGGCTTGATAGCTATTGCATATCTTCAGTAGACAGAAATTTAGCTAATCTTCTTAGCTAAATTGCTGCACCCCTTCTTGTTGCTGAAGCTGGCAGTCTGACTAGCTATGTGATAGAAGGTTGATAACTGATCTTCAGCAGTCTGCTTTTCATGCTGTAGAAGATCACCACCGTCAGCTCTTTTAAATGAAGAAATTCAAAAAGGCCTGTGGGGATGAGCTGTCAGGAAATAATGATACTGCTAGTATACCTTAGCTTGCCCATCTGGGTTTGGGGGAAAGTGTCTCTGCTGTTTCTCTCTTGGCAAGGATTGTGCTATGTGAGAGGTATTCAGTTATGCTCTTCCAGGGTAGAGAGCTATTTAAGTCTTTAATTACTCTGGGACTTGCCTGTAAGTGGAATAATAGCTCGGTCTCTCAAAGATAAAAAATAATTCACAAAATCATGTGACACCATGAGCTGGCAGCAAAAAAATATTTACTGAGGGTCAGGGAGAAAGAGGAGAGACAATGAGCTTGTGGGGGTAAGGTGGGGATATGAGATTAATGTGTTAGCTTCACAGACCCTCTTTTCTCCCTGTCTGTTCTGTGAACAGCCAGAGCTATTGAGGTTAAGCTGCGGATTCCTGAGTATATGTACTAACAGGCTGCCACTCCTGCCTGAAGGCTAAAAGGCAATAAATAAAAGTCTAGTAGAAGGAGGTGAGTCACAGCAAGGGAATCAAACTGGAATTTGTTGTGCACAGAGTGTCAAATTTGGCACAAGTATCTCCAGTGCTGGATATGAAACTGGATCAGAGCAAGGCAATCTCTTAAGTGCCTCCCTTCTAGAAAATCTGGAAGCATAAGCATGTACTGCCCTCTTTTATCTGTCCATGCACAAGCTGGCAGTTACGGAATCTCCTATTAATCTCCTCCATGCAGTGGTATGGCAGGCAGATTGCTGAATCCTTTAAGTATTTTATTGGCTGGAAGTAGATGGGGACTACAAACTAAAGGCAGTTGGTGTAATGACTGCCTAAAATCTTCTGTAACAAATGATGTGTCTTCTCAATGCAGTGAGTCATGATAAGTCCAACACTTAGGACGTCAAACTACCTGAATATGGGTTCCTTTTTTGTCTCTTTGGTTACAGGCTTTTACTTTTTTCAATTTTAAATTATTTGAGACTTCCTCTAGTTTATTCTTTCAAACAACAGCAAAAATGCACTCAGATCTGGCTCTAGACAAGAACCATAAGCCTAACAGGGCCGTGAATCTTGTCATTGGATGGCAGTGTTTGGCTACTTGAAGCCTTTTCTGACAGCAGTAAACTCTGCTCACAAGTTGCAGCAGGGAAAAATAGGCTATTAAGTTGGAAGGCTATGAAGTATATAAGTAACGCGCACTTAAAGCATGTTATCTCTTGCTAGCTGTGTGTATTGACTGCTTGGGATGGACCTCCAAAGGCCTAAAAAGTAAAGGACTATACTGCTACAGCTAAAACCAGGTTAAATGGCAAAACCTCCTTAACAGAGGTGCACCCTTCTGTGGGTCTCAAATACTCAAGCTTCATTCACTCTTCAGGGCAGTTTGCATGGGTATGGTTGAACTAGGGTTCTTTAGTCTTCCACCTTGTCCTTTTCCTCCTACATATGGTGCTAAGGTAGTGACTTCTTCAAGTGAGCATTCCCAGCTAAAGTTTACAAAGCATAGAAGACAGTTTCTTCCTCCCTGAAGGCTACTGCACTAAGCATTATTCTTCTGAGGAAGTCTAATTAGAGTGTACCTAAAACTGGTTTAACTAGAATGACTGAATATCTTATTCTGATAAGCATAATAATGTAAGTCTGAAATTGTAAGAACTAAATATATAGTGATCAAAATGTAGCTGTGTTGCAGCTGAGTTCTGCTAGCTGTGGTTTTTTAGGAGCTGCAGCTTTCATGTACATCCCACATCAGCTAGGGTATGGTGGGAAAGGCATGTGCATGTACAATGTTGTTTTTTGTCTTTGAATTATTTTTATCACAGATTTCAGGTGACAAAGACTCTTGCAGTGAAGAACCCTAATTCCTGAATTGGGTGAAAAAGGCTTTATTGCTAGCTTAAGAGTAAGCAGATTATTTATCTGGGCACTGTTTCACAAAAGTAAAATACAAAGCACAATTTAAAAACTGATACTAATCTTAGAGCTCATGCTATATAATGCTAAAACAAAATCAGATCTGGTGGTAAAGCTGAGCCTAACCATGCTGAAGCTTATAGCTATCTTCTATCTGAAGAGTTAGTTTGAAGTCTGGAGTCAAAGTGTAACACGAGGACTGCAGAGCTAGTAAGTCTGGAGGTAGACTTGGGCTTACATGTTAAGCTGAACTGCAGGAATTAGCTGGTGGGGTCAAAACAGGAGTACGATGAAAGAGTAGTTATGTTGGCAGAGCTTTGTCAGTTGCACAAACATGCTCAGGAAAGTTGGCTATGATAGATGACAAAGTGTGCAAGTGCTTCTGGAAGGGCTCCTCTTGCACCACTTTCCGTATCAAGCCTGCCTGTCTGTCTTTGCACAGTGTGGTACTATTGCTATCAGCCCTCTGCAGAATGGCCCTGTCCAGGAACTCTAAATTGTTCAGAATGGGGGAAAAGAATAAGTAGAATTGCTGAATTTTGAATGTTTCTGGACTTGAGTAACCTTGCTTGAGCACTGGGGGAAGTGCATTTGTAGTGAATAATGTGCAGCTCTAAAGGCATCTCCTTTAGAGCTGGAGCTTGAATATGGGTACGGGAGGAACAGCCTAAGCTGTGCTGGAAGTACTTAGTAGGAGTACTATGTGGGCTTCGCTGGTGTGGCTCTTGGTTGAAGCCTTTTAGTAGAATCACTAGCAGTAGGCCAGACAATTTGATGTTATGGTTCCTCTTAGCTAACAATATTGCAGTTCCTCTTAAGACTGGAGTTTGACTGTTTTGTATATTTCCAAATAGCAGAAGCAAGTTTTTTGTCTTTTGAATCTTGTGTGTTTTGCTTGTCCCCGACAGCCTCTTCCTGAGAAATTTGTGGTGAAGGGTGTTGTCGATCGCTTTTCTGAAGAGTTTGTGGAGACAAGGAGAAAAGCATTAGACAAATTTTTGAAGAGAATAACTGATCACCCTGTACTTTCTTTCAATGAGCACTTCAATGTGTTTCTCACAGCCAAGGTAAGCCAGTAATTTTCAAACACAGTCACTGACAGGGGCATCACGACAGGCACCTTTACAGTCTCTTTTGAAATGAAGGTATAAAGACATTAATGAAATTACATTAGATTGCAGATCTGAACTTCCCTTGAAAAATCAGAGCTGCTGGGGACACTGAATGCTGTGTGTGACAGATGCCTCTGCATGACAACTGTGTGGGGGTTCCCTTTGCTTGAATGTAGATGTGGTCTGCAGATGTACAGATTCAGTTCTCCAGACCTGCTTGTTTTGTATCCTTGTGTATAGAACATACTCCTCTGATACAAGAGAGGTTCAGAACTTAGAAAATTGTGGACTTTGTAAAATTGTATTTTTAGGAGGAGGGAAGTGGAGAAGGAGAGATGCCTCTTGCACGAAAGTTTGCAAATTTCCTGGCTTTTTTTCTTGTCTGTGTTTCTATATTGTTGTACTTGTTCCTCTCAAAAGTAAGCATGGACACCTCATTTTTGTTTGTTCTCGGTCAACAACATAATGCTCATCTTCTGCGTGACTCATCCAGCAACAGTGCAATTTTCTTTGGCTGTCTTTTGATCTGCATTTTAAATAAGACTAGGAAGACCTACAGTCATGCTGGGGTTTGACTGATAAGTGAGGAGAGCTGTAAAAGCACATCTTTCGAATGTCACATTGAACTACGTTACTCAAATGTGACAGTTTGAGCTCAGTGTGAGTTTGTGCTCTGCATGCTGATAATGTGAGGCTTAATCTTCAGTTCCCTTTTATTTCCCCTCCATGGTGAACGTAAACACTGAAACAAGCCAGAAATGCAGAATTTTAGTACCTTGGCAGTTAAATGTCAGATAGCTTTGTTCTGCATTTTAGATGTCAAAGCATGATGCAACTTTCTTAGCTGGTTAGTTGTTTCTTTCCACCCCTGTAAAATTAACGGTAAGGGCTTTATTTTCAGCTCTGGGTAGGGTTCACCTTCAGAATACAGAACACCCAGGAAGGCTGAAGGAAAAGGACATCCGCCTTTCTTCCTCTTTACTGTGGGAACTTGCTGTGCTGTATTGCAGCAGTGAGGTGTCAGTTGAGTGTGCTAGGACTTCAGAATTTAGTTACTGCAGAAAGTAATGAGACCACCTTCTGGTTGGAGAAACCAACCTTTCTTCAAGTTTTCTGTTTGGACCAGTAACACACCAGAATCCTGTTTAAGTTGAAGGATTTTTTTCTGAAGTCTGCTTGCAGGTAATGCTTAGGAAAGGTGGAAGGCAAAAGTCAAGGAACTACTGCATTTAAATGCAAACATAATTCAGAATTGTAGTAGCTGTTGAGATGTCAGGTTCTTCTAATCACACTTATGTGTGAGGCATTCCTGCCCGTGGCAGGAGGGTTGAAGCTAGATGATCTTACTGTCCTTTCCAGCCCTAACTATTCTGTGATTCTGTTTAACTTATGTTTAAATACTTGAAAAGAATTACCATAGCACATGTTTTGAACATAACTGTTGTACTTTTTGTCGTGGTTTAAGCCCAGCCATACCTCAGACTGGCTTGCAGGCTGCGTGCTTCCAGCTCTTCTGCCTTCCCTCCGCCCTGAGTGTGCAGCGGCGGTGTGCCTCCCAGTTAAACCCCCGCAGTCTCTCTCACTCCCCTCTCCCCAGGGGGCATGGGGAGGAGAATCAAAAGAATGTAACTCCCATGGGCTGAGATAAGAGCAGTCCTGTAACTGAGGTATAACACAAATCACTACTGCTACCACCAATAATAATAATAATAAGGGAAATAACAAGGGAAGAGAATACAACCGCTCACCACCTGCCCACTGATACCCAGCCCAACCCAAGCAATGATCTAACCCTTTCGGGTAACTCCCCCCAGTTTATGTAGTGGGCATGACATGCTGTGGTATGGAGTACCTCTTTGGTTAGTTTGAGTCAGGTGACCTGTCTCTGCTTCCTCCTGGCTTCCTCTCCTCCCTGTCAGGTCGTGAGACACAGATAGTCCTTGTTCAGAGTAAACATTACTGAGCGGTAGCTAAAACCATCGGTGTTATCAGTGCTGTTCCTAGGCTGAAAGTCAGAAGCGCAGCACTGCACCAGCTACTAAGAAGGAGAAAAATGCCTGCTACTGCTGAACCCAGGACACTTTTTTAAGGGCCGTTTAAACTTTTTAGTCTACTCTATAATACCATGCCTTGATTCTTTACCTCTATAGGTCTGGTTGGTTTGAAACCCTCCCTTCCTCAGGCTGTGAAGGATAACCTAATTGAAAAATCTTAAGCCTGCTTTGAGATGTGGAATAGTGACCCCTGCTGGAAGGAGTGAAGTGCAAAAAGGACAGCATTTTGATTAAACCCCCAATTTCTTTTTTTCCTGATTTCAGGGTGAAATCTCCTGAAGATTGTAGGTAAACAGTCTTGCTGACATAGGTTGTGTGAATGATTTTATGCAAGTGTTTAAAGGGTTGGCAAGGAAGTTTAAGCTTTCTGTGCAGGCAATATGACTACATGTGACCAGCAGGAACTGTAGTCTGTCTTGCAGAAAAGTTGTGCTCATCCGCCCAGTGGTGCGCTTTTTCTTTGTACAGTCTTTCTCTGCCTCCTATCTGGGCACCCAAGTGGTGTGGGTAGTCTGCTGACGAAATAGACATGCAATATGTAGTTCTGTACTAGGTCATCAGAGCAAGCTGGTGCATTTACATAATACTGGTATTGTGGGCTATGACTTCAAAGTATGCATGGGTGAACGGTGTGAACTGTATGGAAGCAGAGCTGTTAATATTGGTACTTCCTTTGTGACAGTACAGGAACATGGGAAAATGTGGCCATGTGGAAAGGTGGACCACTTAGTTATAATGCATTTTATACCATTCACCTGGATAACTTATATCCATCTAGAGGTAAACTTGAAACTGTGCTCAGCTGTGCAGCTTGTACAAAATCAGGTTTTGTCCAAGGCTACGTGTAATACCTTGTCTTCACGAGATTTGATTGTGACTGGGAAGTATCCTTCACTGTCTTAATCTTCAACATGCGAGTAAAATACTTCAAACTGTTGTTTGTTTGTTTTAAAATTCCTAGGATCTTAATGCCTACAAAAAACAAGGAATGGCATTGCTGTCAAAGATGGGGGAGTCTGTCAAATATGTAACAGGAGGCTACAAATTAAGAAGTCGACCACTGGAGTTTGCAGCCATTGGGGAGTATCTAGACACATTCTCTCTAAAGCTTGGTACCATTGACAGAATAGCACAGCGGATTATCAAAGAACAGTTGGGTAAGCATACAAGACGCTCTATCATAATGCTTCAGTCTCAGTGCTGTGTGTCTTGCACTGGTTGATAGCAGGACTAAGTCAATTTATGTCCCTGATTCTGGCCTGTAATGAGCCACATACAGAGCAAAATCTAATGTCTCTTGCAGATTTAAAACAGGCACAAATCCTAACATGGTATCTTGTTTCAGCACAGCTCTCCAAGAACCTTTTAAAGTTGCTTTTGATATTGTACCAACCTACTTTCTTACTAGAGTTATTTTTGGAAAGACTTTTGGAAGGGGGAGAAACCTATAGATTCCATATGGAGGAGTACAGATGCAATTCCTAGTCCAAGATAACCTTTACAGATCTGCCAAGTTTTATATGTATTTGAAAGAAAAAATACTTATGCTATTGCACAGATGCAAGTGTCTTTTGTATTGGAAGCTTGAAGGAATGGTCCGTTAAGCTGGAGACAGCTTGGACCTGTCAGCTCTGCAGCTACAGAGCTCTTGTCTGTTAAGATGGTTGTGCAACACAAGACTCCTTGGGGAGTTAATGTTTGCTAAGCTTGGTGTAGTTTCTCCTGTTTGGTGTGAGAGTTTGCAGATCCATGTGCCTCACTTTTACTCTGCTAATCTACTTTTCCATCTGCCTCTTGCAGAATACTTGGTGGAACTACGAGAATATGGACCTGTTTATTCAACCTGGGGAGGGCTGGAGGTTGAGCTGTCAGAGCCACTGGAAGGGGTGTCTGCCTGTATTGGGAACTGCTGCACAGCTCTTGAAGAACTTAGTGAAGACATGACTGAAGACTTTCTGCCTGTACTGAGGGAATATATCTTGTACTCAGAGTCGATGAAGGTAAAGGGAGCCCTGTGGCAGAAGACACAGCAGTTGTGTTTGCACTGAATGTTATCCTCAACGAGTTAATCCTTTCTAACAGTGAGAAAGGCTGATGGTGGAAAAAAGGGGGAAGTAAAGAATACATTCATTAGGAGGATATTTTAATAAAACAAAACCAGGTATGTTTAGTTGCAGGGTATTGCATGATAGATAATGCAGCATAGAATTATAGTGCATATGGCATTGTTTATCTGCTTTGCTACTCAGTTAAGCTAAGGGCAGTAATGCTGGGGTGCACACAGAGCATAGTTCAGTATGTGTTAGCAGTCCCCCTTTAGCGAAATAACATAAAATTCCTTCTGAGGACTTTCCACATGGAACAGCCATTAAAAGGCCATGGTATGCACTCCTTTAGAGATCTGGTAGCCTGTTGTATACCTACAGTCTGAACGTGGTAGTCATCTGTCTCAATCATCCTGTACTTCTTAAACTGAGAATTGAAACACTTGCATGTTTCTTCTCCCACCTTCAGATGCCTAGTTGTATGGCTCTTGTCTTCTGGCTGAAGTGTTTGTGCAGGAAGTTTTTCTCTAGTTCCCTGAATATACTCTTTACTTTTTGTAGTCATGGTATTGACCCCAACATAAACAAGGTGTATTGTCTTTACAGGGCTATTAACACCTAAATATTGCTGGAACAACTGAGCTGTAGCTGGAAGCCTTGATCCAAAGTGTTCATACTTAGCCTTCTTCTGTAGGACTGGTCATTGTGTGTGTACTTAAAATTAAACGAGCATAAGGCTGATGGTTAAAGCTTTTAGCTCAGAACATCTGGCTTTGCTGCTGCAAATATCACAGCCTACTGGAGATGGCATCCAAAGTGGCAAGCTGAGTTGAGAGGTGCTTTTCATAAATGTGGCAGGGGAAGAATCTTTTTAAGCTAAAAAGCAACAGTTAGTCATCTGAAGAGGTACTTCAGACAGCTGAACACCACTTACCACAAGGATAGTCCCATTCTAAAAGCCCTAGTGTCAAATGATGGCAGAGACACTAAGTGCAGTCTCCAAGCCAACAGGTAGTGTAGCTGCAAGTATTTTAACGCCTCTCTGTGGCATTAAAATGGTGTTTAACTGCCTGAAGTACCTCTTCAGCTGAAGAAACTCTTGCTTCTTAGCTTAATTTTTAGACTTTTGATTTGACTTTCTAGTGTGCTAGAGGAGTCACTCTTGTCAATTACTCTCTGGTCATAGATTGAACACAGTCATTGTGTTGATGCTTTCTGACAGGCTGGATATAGAAAATAGCAGTTGTACTTGTGAAATAGCAGTTAATAGCAGATAAGTATTATGCTGCTTAATGCCTTGCTTGGGCATTTCATTAGGTTTACTGTGTCTGAAAGTCAAGAATAAAAGCTATTGCTAGCCAAGGCAGACTCTTCCTATTTTCCTTCCCTTCCAAATGTGAAAAGTGAAATATATCAAGTCATGCTAAGTGCAGTTTTCTTATGCTAGAAAATATCAGTCTGCTGCTATTTCTGCAGTAAGCAGCTGCAGAACTATCTTCCCAAACACCATGAAAGTGAGTAACTGTAAAGGAGGCTACTCTTGAAGTGCAGGAGGCTTTCTGCCGAAAGGGCTGTCCTCATCACTAGCAGTGCAGTCCTGTTCATCAGCTGCTAAGAGGACTGCTTGTGAAATTGAAGTGCTTTGGTCTTTTAAGGCACAGCTTTTGGAAAAGATATTTGATACAAGGCAAGTCTTTTTAGGTATTAGGAGTTCAGTGCAACCTTGATAGTTTTCTGTTGCATTTTTTACCCTAGGTGTAGGTATGGGAACCTGGATCTCTAGAGCAGTCTCTAGCTGAGTGAATGTCTCTGAGTAGGAACTGCCGCTATTTTGGGGATGAATCTGAAGACCTTTGTCTTTAAGAGCACTGTTACACCTGAGGGAGACAGCCCAAGAGAACTGCGCACAGGCAGTTCCCCTGTCAAAGAACCAGACTTCTGGTTGAAACAAATAAAGGCTGACACCAGGGAAGCTCCATCTTGGGGTTCATTTGAAAGATTTACAGAAATGGGGAGAGGCTGGCATTGTGAGCACCAGTTAAAATGTGTGCTGATAGTGTCTAAGGAGGGTATTGTCTAAAACATGGGCCATACGTGAGACTGCCAGGGGACTTCTTGAACCCTGGTGCAATGGGGCCTTTGTCAGCGAATGTGTGGTACCACGTTCTTTGTTATGCTGGTGTTCCCCAGGGAGGCAAGTGCAGAGGGTGAGCTCCAGTCTACATAATTCAGTGCTGATATTAAAATATTATGTGATCTCCAAATGTTTAACATTGCCAGAAAGGCTTATCAGATGATGCAGTCCGCAGCTGTGTGCTTGGACAAGTCTTTTAGTGCATGTTTAAAGCAAGCACCAGATAAATAGCTAACTGTCTCTCCAAAGATGTACAGTAAATAAGGATCTTCTTGTGAGGGCTAGTAATAATAGGAAGCTGCTTGGAGTGCAAGTGGCATAGGATTGCAGTTTGAGAGAGGAAGCTGATGGCAAACTCCTGTAGCTCCTTCAGAGAGATAAGCCAAGGTAAAATGTTTCAAGTAAATAGAAAATGGAGAAGGACCTGCCTCACTGAAAGTAAGTTGCCTTACTTATACAGAGACTAGTGGTTTAGTTCTGTCCCCTAAATAGCTAAAATGTGTATTTTCTGTTTGGTGTTGGTTTTTCCAACTTTTTAACAATGATTTGTCAAGTTTGTTTCTCTCTCTGAGGCATTAGCTGGCAGAAGTTTTTCATGTGCTGTGTTAAGTCTGGGGGTACTTGGTATAGAACTTTTCAGAGAAATGCTGTGCTTTAATGCATTGTTCTACAGCTGAGAAGAGGTTGCCTGGAGGTGTTGGAGGAAACGCTCCCTTTCACAGAGAGAAAGGAGTATTTTTCTGTCACTTACAGACGGATCAGCCATTAATAGATACTTAAAGGCTGTGTTCAGAAGCCTATTGTTAATGGTCCACGGTGGATGGACTTGAGGACTTAAGGAGAAATAAGACACCAGCCCTTTGAATCTAGCCTGCTGATAACTGTTGTTAATCATTGGCCTCTCCAGCTTATTGCACTGTCTCCAGGCTCTTAAAGGCTGACTGCAGTTGCTGGAGATGGTTATTTTTCTGAGAAGAAAGTCCTGTTGACTCAGGTTCAAAAGGCAATACAAACCTGTTACACCCCTCAGGGTTTTGTTGCATTGGTAACCTCAATCACCTAAGGGCTATTCCACATAGTTGCTTAGATTAAAAAAAATAACAGGAATATTGTGGGTTTTCAAGCAAACATGACGAGTGGTGTGCTTGCTTGTATCCCTCGGGGAACAAAGGGAGGGTTAAAGTGTTGAAGGAGAATTGTTCAGTTTTGCCCCCCCCCCCCTTCTTTTTTTTTTTCCCTTTCCCTTCCCTAAAACAATAGCAGCGTTGTCAATGGACAGCCATTCCCATTTATCATGGACTGAGGCTTGTAAGGATGTTGACTGCAGCATCTCCTATCTCTACTCCAGAGCTACTGCACTGGTGACCTGCTCTTGGCTTAAGAGGGAGGAGGGGGAAGGTGGTGATTAGTAGATGCAGGGTTTGTACATCTTTAATTAGCAAACAGATTGTGGCTAGATTGGCTCTTAGAGCTCTGAGAAATACTCTTAAACAGATATTTCTGTAGGAGCAGTGCATGTTAGTCCTGCTTTACTAGGCCTGTCTGAAACTTACAATGATTACTTACCTCCTGTTGCCTTAATGGGGTAATTGCTTATGGGTGGCAAAAGGAAAGACTCGAAGTATGAAGTGACTAGGTTGGCTGCAAGACAAGTTCAAGTTTACAGGTGCCTCAGCAGCGGGTGTTGAGTAACTTTCACCTAAGCATTTTCATTAATGACTTTGCGTCAACGGAGTTATCAAAAATTTAATATTTGTTTCCTTGTGAAGACTGAAATTGCCCACTGTTGTTGGCACAATTGCTTATTTTTTTTTTTTTTAGTAGTAAATTCTCAAAGTCTGATTTCTGTGCTTGTGTTTAAATTGTAAGACTATATTTTAACCTTAGTGGGGATCTTGGCTTGTGGAAGTGCAGTGTATTTCGTGTTCTGTTCTGAGAATACAATCAATAAAATGTTTACTGCTTAGGAAACTCATGTAGGTAGCTGAGTGCTTTTCATGTAAACTGTGCTTTTCATAATTATTAAACTAAAGCAACAACCAACCTCCCCCACCCCCAACTGCTCTAAAAGCAGAGCTTTCTTTTGTTCTAACACAAGGATGTGCTTGCTATAAAGGACTTTGAGAAGCTCTTTGCAAGTGAAAAGGGACATGTGATAGCTCTGTGGTGGCCTTGCTGTATTTGGCCCACAGTGTCTGCTACTTGAGCATAGCAGAAGCTTTGCACTAGTCCTCAACAGCTTTGATGCTTTTGTTTATTTCCTTTTCATGCTAATAATAATTCAACTGATGAATTGAATTTACTTAGGGTTATATTCATGGTTATATGGCAGCTTTTATCTTGCATGCTTCCAGCTTGTCCAGAAGTTGAATTTTATCGGACCCTGCCAGCTGCTGGAGAGCAAGTGCCCTCTGTTTTAAGAGGTACTCCATAAATTCTGTAAAATAGGACAAAGGAAGTATGGAAGTCTGACTTCAGCCTGAATTTGCACTTAAGCTTTGCAACTTCTTGCAGGGCTGGGAGGGAAGGAATGAGAGGATCCCTGTCACAGCTGTCTTTTTCTCTTGCTCATAGAATGTGTTGAAGAAGAGAGACCAAGTTCAAGCAGAGTATGAAGCAAAACTGGAAGCTGTAGCCTTGAAAAAAGAAGAACGCCCAAAGGTTAGCAATTTAAACTGAAGTCTTGAATAACAGCTTGCACTTACATCAGTACATGAGAAGAATGGAGAAACATAACTTGCTTTGTCTGGCTTTAGTGGCTTCTTTGACGTATAAGCAATTTCTGGCAGAACAGATGCTTGTTGGCAAGCTGGTGTGAAATTAAGACCTAGGTATGAACATACATAACCTCTCTTGCAACTTCTGAACAACTGATCTCCCACCGTGCAGAGCAGGATGTCTCTGACCTGTGTAACACAGGTATAACAGCCAGGAACCAGTGGGGAGTATTCAGTGGACTGAAGCAGTGGTAGATCATTCCGTGGCGATTCTGCCATATCTCAGTTAGCTAGTTAAGGTGCCAGCCCTGGCACTGCTGAACTGTATTGTAGGATACCTGTTTTGACTGTGGAAGACTCCATATTTTGCCCCTTCTCGGGAGCTCTTCCTGTCTGATGGTAAACAGACCCAGCAGATGTTATTGGGCGACAGTTTTTTAGCTGGGCTTCATGCAGAAGCAAAGCTGTAAATTGGTGTGCTTGTGCTGCCACCTGCTTTCTGCATGAAGCAGTGTGCAAGATCCTCACCTTATGTCGATGCCGCTCTAACCAGTAATGAGGGCAGGTTACATTCCCTTCCTTTGCTTGGGGTTTTTTGGTTCCCCTTCAGTTTTCATTAACCTTACATGAGATATAAAGTGTTTAAAAACTATTAATTACCTTAAAATTTTGTTTAAGCTACTGAGTTGCAAATTCTGTCCTGGGAAGCTGCAGTTTTGTGAAGAAGGGTATTTACATTCCTGAATTGCACTGGTGCATGTGCAGGCACTGCTTTCATGATATCTGTGGAGACTTAGCTGGAGTTCGTTGCTGCTGCTGCTTAATTAGAGGATATGTAACCCATTTGCTGATCACTGGGTTGTCCCTGTAGCTCTAAACTTTTGTACAGCACTCTCAGCCTGAGATGGTGGAGAAATGTCTCTGAGAAAGATTTTATTTTTTTTATTATTATTTTTTTTTGTTGTGGTTTCAGATCTTGGCAAAAGAAGCAGGATACTTGCGAACTAACTTAATTGGATTGGGAAATCATGTGTGGTTTTGCTTCCAGGCTTCATGACTCTTGATAGTCTATCCTTTCCCATTAAAATAGCAGAGTACTTACAAATATGATGCAAGGCATGCCTGGCTTGAAAGAAGCATCTTCTAAATGTTCCAGCCAATGGCTTCATAGTTCTTGTCTGAAGTCTGTGAGAGAACTTCGTATCTGTAGTTGCAGCAGAGTGGATTCTGTAGCTGTAAGTATAGTGCGCAGAGAGGGTAGGGGAATTCTGTAGCTATTGAACCCCCAATCTACCTGTATTGTAGATGTGGTTGTGTGAATCAAGTGGTATTCAAATCCCATGAATACAAAGGAGATGCTTCCTGTGTCTCAGCCCAGCTTTATTGGAAGAGAAGAGATGTAGGACCTTCTCTGAGTTAGTGCAGTACTTCAGTGATCAGCTGTAATCCACATCTGGAGAAGAACCAGAGTTGATATGTTTCTGCCTAAATTGTGTACCTTCCCATACTGCAAGGTAGTAGTACACCCGTAACTTTCAATGCTATTACACATGAAAAGCTTTTTACATAGTCTGTTCATCCTCTTTCTTCTTTCCTTCATGGCGCTTAAAGAAAAAGGGAGCTCCCTGAAAGTATCAGAACATATCAGAGGAGCAACTACAAACATCTGCAAAATGTGTTCTGCCTTTGCCTCTGTGCAAGTCACAGCTTCTAGAGCAGAAGTTCACTCCTCACATTGGTCCTAGATTACAGGAGTTTCCTCTTCTGAGACCATGGACTTAGTCTGCATGTCCTTACAGGCTTCTGTCTGTGTGGACCATGCAGCACAGCAAGAAGGGCAAAAAAGGTGCCTTTGTTTTTTTTCTTCTTTAAGAAACATTTTTAAATTGTTCTGGTAATATACATGATAGTTAAAACATAAGCAAAGAACACCAGTTTCTTTGGCCAAAAGTGCTTCTGTCTTGGGCCAGTGACTACTGTCATAACCCGTTTAAATCTCTACTTAGGCTTGCAATAGGCTGTCCTTCAAGATTTCTTACACTGATTATGTGTCCACTGTTGAGCCCATCCACAATCAAAATCCTTTGCACTTTGATTTTTTATTTATCTGTTTTTCAGGCAGCCTGTAAGGTTTAAAGTGGAAGCTAGAAACTAGAGACTTAGGAATTTTATTCTGCCGTAGCTTATCACTGCTGTTTGTGTTCTACAGCTGAGAGAGAACACTGAAGTTTCTTATTCAGTTCTTTGGAGAAACTGAAATGTTTGCTGTTTATACAACAATTTGCTAGTGTAAATTGGGAAATGGCTAGTACAATGTAAATCAAAAATATGAGAGAAAACTTGCACTGGAGCTGTAGCCAAGCTATTCATTTGAGAGCTAGGAACTCGGCCTAGGCACCCAGCACTTAGACCAAATGGTTTTCTTCTTTATGTGCCTCTTGAAAACTCTTTCTCAGTCTGCTTCCATATCTAGTGTAGAAATGGACAGGCACAACTGCCTACCACCTCAAACAACAGAGAACAAATTAGGCAATCTAGTCTCACTAATATAGAACTGGGTCTTTTCTCGTTGTAGTTGTAACTGACTTTATTCAGGGTAACTTATGGACTGTTAACTTACCTTTTCCTCTGTAGTTTTGCTGAGTGAAATTTGAGATGATTCAGCAGGCTGGAATTCTCAACGTCATTTTCAATCTTCATTTTTTTTTGCTGCAGGTACCCACAGATGTTGAGAAATGTCAAGATCGAGTAGAGTGTTTCAATGCTGACCTGAAAGCAGATATGGAGAGATGGCAGAACAACAAAAGGCAAGACTTTAGGCAGCTACTCATGGGGATGGCAGATAAAAACATCCAGTACTACGAGAAGGTATGTGGTGCTGAGCGTTGGCAAAGGACTCAGAATAGTTCAAATTCTTCTGAGAGGATGGTGATAATTCTTCAGGAAATCTTTGCGCTGTCTTGAAGAATCTTGGACATGTAAATCAGTTCTCTTTCTGGGTGCCTTCATTCTTACTCTGAACAAATTACTGAGCAGCAGTAGTGGTGATGAAAAAGACCAAAATTGCATGTTCTAGTAATAATACCAGACTAGAAAACCTCTTGATACTGCCTTTTAGATCCAAACATCACGGCTTAATGTATATCCATGGACCCATCTGTAGGTTACATCTGGTATGCATAAATGGTTCTAATCTCTGTCCCTTTATGCATAATTTTGTCCCTTTTATGCTAGTCCTGGAAATACCTAATCAGGCGCCTCTGCACTTTTTTCAGTTGGTGCATGTGTGCCTGAGATTCAGTGTCAGATTATTTTAAGTGAAAGGGCTTTGACATTTGACTGTCATTGATTAGCATATTGGTGCTAATTGATTGTCATATGATTAGCATATTGCTGCTAATCTAGTTTTCCTTCCTGCTAGATCAGTGCTGCCCAATGCAGTGGCTGATTTATTATATACCCTTCTAGTCTGATGCATGGTGACATACTTGAACTTGTTGCCTATCGCTTTCTTCCATGTGTGCTTTACAAACTTTTCTGTCATACCACAAAGTTGTGAATTCCTACTAGAAACAATTTGTCTGCCTAGCTGAAAGCCGTGGTGTTCTGCAGTTTTAAAGAGTACAGAGTGATATTTGGAAATCGTGGATATTCTGATGGTTTTTAATAGCTTCGACCAGCTCTCAACCTTGGAAAACTTAGATTTGTTTTCCTCATTTGGGAACTGCACCTGTACTTTCTGAATGCTTTCTTGCTGTTTGAGATTGGTTTACTTCTTTTCCTTCTGTATTAACCTATGAAGATCTAGTTAGCCTTCCTTAAACTTTCATTCCATTGGTCTGGAGGGGTTGGTTAAAAGTTACAGGAACTAATGTGTAATCCATTTCTTAAATCTTTATTTCTTTCTTCAGTGCCTTACGGCGTGGGAGTCAGTTATACCACTATTGCAAGACAAGCCAGAGACCAAATGAGTACCACCTCCATGGACAGTCTAGCACTTCTGTACTCAGTACCACTAGACATACTGGAACTGTATGAAGGACTCCTTTTGTCAGCTGAAGTGCCAGCTGCACTTAACATCTGGAACAGATGCTTTGAAAACTAGTTTAATTTTTTTCCTCACTTGCTCTGTTTAAACTGGGGTATTTTTCATCTTTTTAAGTTATCTTGAATGGTTCCTTCTTTATCCTATGGAGTGATTGGGGGTTCACAGTGAAAGCCCATGGGGATCTTGATAAAACTTACCTCTCTAGTCTGGAAGGAACTAATGAACGGAACACTAAAAAGATGAAAATACTACTGCAAGGTGCCAAATGACATCTTTATTGCCATTTTGTTTTGTTTGCTTATAAAAACCCCACAACATAATAATTATTCCTGTGATACATTACTCCCAAACCAATCCTTATCCTTTTTTTTTTTTGGATGGACAGGGAAAGGCTGGAAATGAGTATTTTCTGTTTTGTTGCTGCCTATGCACTCCTTCTGGATCCAAAGGTTTCTGGAGACCTTTATGTGTGGGAGTTGGGCTGGTCCAAGACAGAACATACCAACACCACCTGCAGATAGCCTGTGACGCAAGCATGAACTGTGGTTTTTTGTGAGTGTGGCATGCTGTTGGTTCGTTCTGAGTATCTTTGTTTACCTTGGTGCTTATGAAGTAATGTCAGTTGGGTGAAGTGTACTTGTGACGGACTTGGGGATCAGAATCAGCCTAGCTGCGGGAGCAAGTTGAACAGCTGCCTTTCAAGGCTTATGGCAACGGTGGAAGAAAGTATGAGTCTTTCGTGTATTTTCTGTAAAGCTAGCACTGGAGGTTGCATGGTAGAATTCTCTTGCTCCATGCTTTAAATGTTTGGGGTGTGGAGGCTTTTTGTGTGTTTAGCTTCTTTTTCTTTGTTTTTTCCTGACCTAGAGCGACTTTGGCCTTGGTCACTTAAGGTGCCTGCCTATAGTAAAGGTAAACTCTGCTTCTTTCCCTGTGCCTTTTTTTTGTTTGTTTGTTTTTGTTGTTTTGTTTTGCTTTTCCTTATTTTGGTTTGGTGGTTGATTTGGGTTTTGTTTAGTTTTGAGATTTTTTTTTTTTTTCCCAGAAGCCAAAAAAAGTGTCAAATGCTTGGTTCCACCACACATTGTTGTGTGTGAAACTTGCCTTAAACAGGTTGGTGGAGGTCGATAGGTACCCTATTAGATACACAGTGTTCATATCTGTATTGAACCACAAGGCAAGTCTTTTAAAACTACTTTTGGTGCAGATCTATTTTTTGGGTAGTTTTGATTGACCTTTAGAAATGTAACTGCTTCTGCAAGTCCCCCCCTTTTTTTTTTTCTCTTTCTCTTGCAGTCCAGCCTCAAGTAAATGCCTGCTTTTTGTTAATGACCTTTGGAATGCTGCCACGATTCCCAGGGTCCCAGAGTCTTGATTTAACAGCATGCAGATAAATCCTTTTTAACCATCCTACGTGAGGGGGCTTGGGGCTTGATGTCAGTGTAATACTTGGATTTGGGGGAATGAATAACTCTTGAGGGCTTACTACTGGCCTCGAGTGATAAGTTGATCTTTGGCAACATTCTTGTGAAGAGTCTAGTGGTAGTTGAGTATGTACAACTGCCTTGTTCTCTTCTGACAACCTACCAGGTACTGGTCTGTTTGGACATTATCCCTTCATAAACACCAAGTAAAACTGAAGTTTTCTTACCCAATTCTGCTTGGATTTATAGCAACTCTCAACATGAGGTATTGCAACAATGTGGTAGCTCTCAGCCTAATGAGATGCTCCTGGTGCAGAAGTCAAGTTTAAGACATTTTAAGAGGTCTTCCTTTTTGACTTGGCCTTCACTGACAACTGTGTGGTACTAAACTATGCTTGCTGGTTTAAGCTCACAGTTTGTCAATATACACTTACTTGCTGTAAATGAGAACTCTCCTTTAAGTTGTTGTTAGGTCCAGAATGACAAACTACTCTTCTGCAAGAAAGTGCTTAAGAGGACCACCTTGAAGCAGTAAAACCATGTGTTTTCCTCAATCTTCCTATTCTAAAATAAGCACTTATGTACTGTTTAACAGTCTGACCTTCAGGGTTACAGTCTTCCCTATTTCCCACAGAGATCAACATGCCTTTTTGAGCTGGTTCCTTTGTGGTAAATGTAATTTTGTCACTGATTCTGAAACATCACTGAGAATGAAGAAAAATGTAATTTGAACTGATATTTAGCCAAGTCTTCACCTTTAAAAAAAGTGAAAGATGAGTAGAAAGAATGGTGGTAATGCCATGTGACATCATAGCTGTTCATGAGAACCATAATGGACAGTGGGGAGTACCAAGTGAAGCTCAAATTGATGTGTAACTTCTGAGACTGGAGCTGTTGAAGATTGTCTTAAATTTCCTGTAATCTAGTGCCACTGATCCTGCACTATAGTTTTTAAACTAGTCCTCATCCTAAGCGTGTTTCGATTTCAGATAAATCCTGTTCTGACTAAACTGTTGAATGGCAGGCATGCTTTGCACTTCCCTGTTGCATTATGTAGCTCTGTGGTACCTGCAAATTGATGTGGATTTCTTCCATGATGTGTAACACCAAACCTTCCGAAGCTCCTACAGTGAAAGTAAAACTTAGTATTTGAAAGAGGAGTCCTTTGCAAGAATTGCTTCATTGTAGTGGTGGGTGTCTTGGCTCGTATATGCTATAGAGGATACTTTTACAAAGAGGTGTTGTAGATCACTAGGTAACTGAGAGAGGCTATGTAGGGAGGATCCTGGCTGAGTTTTGGGGCAGCAGTGCTGAATGGGAGAACTACAAAGCATCAGGAAACTCCTATAAGATGTAAAGAATGACGCTTGTAAAGAGTGCTCTTACTTAACCTGTTGTTGGTAGGATGATGAGATCTGAACTGTTAGCAAAACTCAGGTTATCCTGTAATCCTTACAGGGTAGGTGTCTCTCCTTTAGATTAACCAAACTTTGCATGTGAGAAGTAACAGTTGTTGGTAAAGGGAAGCAGGAGTGTAGTGAAGGAGCTTCATCTTTGAGTAGGTTATTAAGTGTGCAGTCACTTAAGGTCACCATGCACACATGCACTAAAATTATGCCAAAAGTAGTTGGAACTTTTCTCTTGAGTCTGTGTAACGTGGGTCATTCACCAGTCCTTAAATTAGCCCAGTTTCACTCGTAATCCATAGTTGGATGAACTTCCCTCTCAGAGGATCCTTAATTCACTCCTGTCCTGGTTACTTCTGTGTAATTTCTGGGATGTTTGTTTCTTATCTCAACTGTCACCAGCACCGCGAAGCGGGCACTGAGATCTTGTTTTCCTGCTTGGTAACGAGCTGTGCATTGTTCATGTGTATCCTTAGCAGGCTCTGACTCTTGCAATAAACACAGGTGTTGAAACACCATAGCTTTTTCAGGTACCCTTTGAAAAATGAAAAGGTAATAGGTGTAGCACTAAACACACAAACTCTTCCTGTGTAACTTGTTAGTGAAGAATTAACTATGGATTTTTCACTGAAGTCTGCTTGGATTTTTGTTACACTGGCGCTTGTGCTGAGGATAGAGTGGTGGGATATGTGGTAGGGAAGAAGCATGTGCAAAGCTCATGTGACAGAGGCTGTTCTGTGAGGTAGTCTTTTAGCAGCGGCTCTGTGCAGCCAGTTTGCGATGCATGTTGCTTCAGGTGTTGGTTCTGCAGCTAGCAAGGTACAAAAGAATTCCCTCCCAGTCTATCAGGGAGTGTTCAGTGTTTTAACAGGAGCTGTGTTTGTGCTAAAACTTGCACAATTTACCTGTTTATGATTAAGGTTGCACTCTGTTTAAAAACCTGGTGCTGAAAGCCACTGAGCAAAACTGCATATATTAAACTAGCTCATTAGATGTTCAGCCTTCTTAAATTCTGAAGGCAGAGCAGTCTTTCCCTTGGCATATTAACTTTCACTACAGCAGCCAATGAGTAGGGAAAATAGGGTCTTTTTTTTTTTTTTCTTTTCTTTTCTTTTTTACAATAGGGGAGTTGCTACTACTTACCAAAATCTTATTTTTTAATTTTGTTTTTAATATAACGTAAAACTGGGGATCACAGGAGTAAACTTGCCTTCTGGCAGTGTGAATGCTTCATTTTAACAGGCAGCATTTTTTGGGAGTGCTGTTTAGCCAACCTTATGAAATAAAGCAAAATATAAACTGTGCTTAGCACTTCGTAGTCTTGTTGGAGTATCTGACTTGTACAAGTGAACTGGGCTAATTTTAAGGTTGCAGGTCTAAGGCACGGTACTTACGCAGAAAATAATACACTTTCCAAAAAGGTGTTAAGTAGTTCGCTCTACCTGAGTGCCATGTTAAAGGCTAGTCAGTCTCCTAGACTACTTTGCAGGCCTTGGTACTCTATGCTTTGAAGCTAAACCATTTCCTTAATTCTGCTGCTGGGATAAAAGTCCATTCCTTCAGATCAAGCAGCAGGGCTGAAGCCAGTGCCACATTCCCACTGCACAGGGAGATAGATTGCAGAGGGACAGTCTTACAATAGCAAACAGCCAAAGGGCTTTTGTCTTTAGTACGTGAAAATAAAGCAGCACCGTCCATGTTCTCTTTCTCCTCTGTGTCTGTGTCCCTCCTTAAGGTTAGGAGATTTGGGCCGTGCAGGTGAAGGTAAGATGGTTGTGAGTGGAGGAGATGGACCTCCTCCCCTCCTTGTTGAAGGTTGTCAGTACTGGGGACCACAATGACCAGTGCTGGCTTGTGGCCCAGGCTCTTCCTCTTTCAGCCTGTGTAAACCCACTCACTGGAACTGGACTGTCACCATCCATACCATTGAAAACCAAAATGGAAGCTGTGAAAAGACTTGTCTCTGTGTGGATTAGCTTAGTAAACAGTGTAAAAATGGGAAGGAAGCTTTTGTTTCCTGCGCTCGACCAAATCTGGCAACTGGGCTCTTGTTCAGACTCGCAGGCTAGGAAATGTTGTCTTGCCTTCTGGTGCTGGCATGTTTCTATACCCTTTCATATATCTCTGTATAAATATACTTTGTGCATTGTTTACTATGAAACTAGTATTGATGGAGAAAAACACTTTGAGGTAAAACTGTTTGTAATTCTCTATTAGTGTGTATGTTTTTTTAAAAAGCTCTGTTTTGTTTACCTCAATTAACTTAATGGAATGGACCAGTAAATGTATTAAAAGATGACTCCTTTACCTAGAATAAAATTTCATTTTTGCAGCCTTCACCACTGAAGTGATGTGTGTACTTATTTTGCTGGGCAGCTCACTATCTTACTGCAGAAGTACCCTTCGCTTAAAATCTAGTTATACTGCTGATCCTGTACTACATCTGGTATTACTTGAAAGTGACAGCTGGATAGAAGGAAAGATTGCAAGTGTGTTGAGGGGGGGGGTGAGGGACAGGATTGGCAGTGACTTCCTCAGAATAAGAGGTTGCATAGTGAGTTAATTGACTTCTGCTAGCTGCATCCCTGGCTTGAACTGCCTGATTTTGCTTCCAGATTGTTTCAGTTACTGAAGGGTTTTTAATTTGCTTTTACTTAGTCCAGGAGCTTGGAAGCCACTTAATCCTTGTTAATTCAATTATCATGTAAGTAGACGTATAATTTAAAACCTGATCCTTCTGGAGCATGCCAGTATTTTGAATCATGTTTGGATTTAGCTGCCAACATCTTACACCAATTGCAGTATTGTATGAGGTTCCTATAGGTAAGGATTTCAATCCAGTATCACAATTTTTATTTCTAACACAGGTAATTAACACTGAATATTGTCTGGTACCAGTGTCCCTACATCTCTGTGAAGCCTATGGGAGTAGTGTGCTGCACTTAGCTGTTCTTAACCTGTTACAAGAGTAGTACACTCTGGTGGTGTGAGTTGAAATGCTGGTATTAGCTTTTGAGTCATAGGTATCCTCCCATGTGCTGTGTTAAAGCACTGCCCAGGGACAGTGTGGCAATCTCCCAGAGAGTAGGGGTGTGAACATCTGTTCAGGAATGTTTTATTGTAGGGAATTACTAAAAGTGTCTTAGTCGTACATTAATGTTTTTTACAGTGGTATTTCTCTATGTAGTAATCTGCATAGCATTGATTGGCCAGGCTGACACATCAGCAGTTGGAGAACAAGTGTGTCCTGCTGACCACTGTGCACATGTGGCTTGTGGCCCCCTGCTTCATCAGCCAAAGGCACAGAACCCTGAGGCTTCCTGACAAACAGATGGGAAGGAGCTAATGAAAAACTGATCCTCTGCTTTCCCCTTCCACACTGAATGATGTGTCTTGAAATGCCATTTTCATTTCTACCCTGTTGTCCCTCTGCATAATTGCTAATCAGCCTAGCAGAAAAGTAAAACGCTGTGAAGACTGCTGATGTTCAATAGCCAGTGCACGTACTCTGTAAGATGATGTACTGCAGAAACAACAAGGTAAACTTTGTCTTGTGTGAGCTCAGTGGCTGAAAGCCTGTGGCATGCTGTGAAATGGAAACACAAATTGAGATGCTTCCCATCATGATAATTGTGGTGAGTAATGCTTGGCAAGTCTTCCATTTTGGTAAGTTGAAGAGTTGATTAACACCAGAAGAGGCTTTAGCTGGTACAGCCTCTGTCAGTCTGTTAGAATCTGAAGGGAGCCAGAGGTTGAACGTTGTTTGATGGCCACAATGCTGTAAAGAGCAATAAAAATGCAGGTTACAAGAGAGCTACAAAACTACTTTCTGAAACTACTGTTTGATTCTTTTCCCCATCAGTTCTTTAGTTTAAAATTCACTGCGGTATCTGTAGCTGTCTGAGTGCTCATGTGATTTCTCTCAAGGATCTGCCAACCTTGTGTACAAGTAATGATACTGGCAACATTTGTCATCGTTTGGACTTCGAGTCCTAGTAACATGTGTTTGTGCTGATAATGGTGTTAACTTCTATTTGGCGCCTGCATTAAAAAGCAGTTGAGTAGCTAGCAGTGACTTGCTGTTAAAACAGCAGGGTTGTGGTAAGAAATGAGTCACTCTTGTGTCTGGAAGGTATGAGGAGGAAAGCAGAGCCAGTGAAATGATGAGTGTGAAGTAGCCTTCCCCATGCTACCAGTCCTGCTGACACCAGGTGTCAAATGTGCTCACAAGACCAGAAAGCCAAGCCAAGACAGAACTGATGGTGTAGGACCTTTCCTTGTCGTATTGCTTTTTCTTCCCGAGTGATAATGCTGAAGTCAGTATGCATTAACCATGTATATATGCATATATAAAACCATGTATTAACCATGTCTTTAGACTTATACTTGTTCCTGAAATTCACCTTTCAGTTGGTCTGTAGCTGTGTGTTTGGGCAAATTCACTGGGTTGGAGAAATGACAGCTTCCTTCACTATGTAATGTTTTCTGTTTGAAAGAAACACCTGAGAGAGACTCAGATTATTCCTTTCTACCACAGTAAGTAAACTGTAATGGATTTTTAAAAGAATGTTTTACTTTGTTTAGGATTGTTCCCTCATTCTACTTACTACTATTTTTGTAATACCAGGCATTACATTTGTGTGAAAGCTTTGTCCCCTGGGATTATCAGCTCTTAAACTTCTCTAAATTTTCCTCCTACAGTAATTCATGTTACATTAAACAAGAGAAGATTAACAGCATTGGCTAGGTCACTTGCAAGTTTCAGTTTTTGAATCTCTTTGGTATTTGTCAACTTATTTCTGCAAAATTTATATTTCTTCCAATTTTCTTTTTCCTTTTAAGTTTACTTTAAAAATAAAAAAATCACACCTGTATTTTTACTTCAGACATAGAATCAGGGAACATTGAGAAAATAAAGCATGTGCTTTTGGACAAACCCCTTCCTGTTCCTTACCTCAAAGGGAGAAGAGTCAGGCAGCCAACTAGAAAAGACAAGATGAAACAGAAGCCTCTGTACCAGTTCAGTGTGTTTTGATAGATCTTGTTGTAGGCTGTAGATGTCGCTACTCCTGTAGTGACTAGAGACAACTGCAGCAGAACAAACACTTTACCTGTAAACCAAGAACATAGGTTGTTACAGGGAGAAAAAAAACCACACATCTTGATGAATTCTGGATCACCACTGTGTGGGAGAGCCCTGTGGCCATTGCTTCACAAGCAGCAGATGGCATAAGCTTGTATCTGCTTCTGTTCGAGATCAGAATTTAGTGCCTTTTCCTTCTTTTAGGCTGAAAGATTCAATCAGCAAACTGTCTGCCTAACCAGTTGTCCTGGCTTCAGCAGCAGCGGTCATTTTTCTCTGTCTTAGTAGCTGGTCCAGTGCTGTGTTTTTGACTTTCAGCCTGGGACCAGCGCTGATAAGACCGATGTTTTCAGTTGCTGCTCAGTAATGTTTGGTCTGACCAAGGACTTTCTGAGCCTCATGCTCTGCCAGGGAGGAGGGGAAGCCGGGAGGAAGCAGAGACAGGACACCTGACCCAAACTGACCAAAGAGGTATTCCATACCACAGAACGTGATGCCCACTATTTAAACTGGGGGCAGTCCCCCAGAAGAGGTAGTTCACTGCTTGGTCAAGCTGGGTATCGGTGGGTGGGTGGTGAGCGGTTGTATTCTCTTCCCTTGTTGTTTCCCTTATCATTATTATTACTGGTGGTAGCAGCAGTGGTTTGTGTTTTACCTTAGTTACTGGACTGTTCTTATCTCAACCCATGGGAATTACATTCTTTAGATTCACCTCCCCATCCCTCCAGGAGCAGGGGGAGGAAGGGGGAGGGGGGAGTGAGCAAGGGCTGCATGGCTGATTTGCCAATTGGGTTTAAATCACAACACCAGTCTAGGTGTAGAGGTACCTGCTTGGAAGGGCAGCAATATGCTGGGCAGTAAGTGCTGCTTTCCCTATGAGGTAGAAAAGTAGTTTTGGGCTAGCATCTCGGCACAGGAGAGATAAGAGAGATTTCAGTCACGGTCTGCTTCTGCATTCAGCCAGAATAGTGGTCCACTGTGTTGCAATGATAATAATGCCTGAAATGGGGAGGTGTGTGTGATTTGGACAGAGAAAACTGAATTCTATTTAAAACAGCTTTTGTGCTGAAATGCACCCTTCTGTTTCTGTAGTGGTCAAAGGGGGAAGGTGAATAACCTGTCCTGCTGTGATGTGCAGGCTGGGAGCAAGGTCAGTGCTATACAGTGGGCTTGCTGCCCTTGCAGCCTTCCCCAGCTGCAGAGCAGCAGCAGACAGCACTACTACCAGAAGCTGCTCTGCTGCACGGCCCTGCTCCAGAGCTGATCTGCCACTGTAATTGGGTGCAGCCTACACGGCTCAAGGTGGAGGTTAAAAACAACATCAGGATTAATAACCATGACAGATTTGGGGTGTGAGCTGCTAGCTGTGTGGTGGGTAGGAGAGTTTGCTATGGAGTACAGTGAGGAATTAACTTAGTGACAGAGCAGAATTGTGTGGTACAAGGGAAAAGGATTGCTGTAGGAACATTTTGGAGGAGACATGAACAGCCAAGGTTCTGAGGTCTTATTTGAACGCATGGCTAGTCCTGCCTGTTGCGTCTAAATCCAGCTCATTGGGGTAAAAATGGTAGCCTTTAATACGGTGTTGTAAAATACATATATTTTACTGTTTTCTAGTACATTTTTTAATATAAACTAATTACTGCTCCTGTTTAAAGGCTGATTTTTATGCAGAGGTTATCCTTCGTTAGGTAAATCATGGTCTGACAGAAATAAATTGCCATGAAACACTTAGAGACATGTTTAGAGAGCGTAACTGAAAAAGATGAAAGAAATCCACCCTTTCCAAAGCTGTAAGTAAAAGAAGTCAAATACAAATGATGTAAGTATCACAGTGCTGCAATGCAATGCCTTGCTTCTTTTGTTTTTCCCTGGAGTAGGAGTACTGTGTTTTTGAGCATTACCTCCGGTGTTTTCCCTGCCTTTGAGCTGCACACTGATAATCGTCTTTAGAAGCATGTGCTGAAAATTGTGTGGGTAAATGATGCAACGAAGGTCAAGAAGTTCGGATGTGACAATCTTGTCCTGCAAGTTTCTCTGCTCCTCCCCTCCCATTTGTGGTACCAACTGTTCCAGTTTTATTATGCAGAACACAGATTGCAACAATAATTTACCTCTCTCTTTGTACCTTAGGCTGGATGGAGGGATTTGAGGTTTTTTGACTGGTAAGACAACCAAAGCACTTACCATAGGATGATCCTTCAACATGCTTGGATAACATCGATCTGATGGTTGGTAAGGGGATGAGGGCAAAGAGCATCACTGCCCGTGCTGCAATGCAATGAGTATGTGGTTAACATCAGTACCTGCTTCTTGTCTCCCAACACGACCACCACTGCTTTTGAAGACTATGGGCCTATGGCTTGGGCAGAGCCTTTGCTGCACTTTTTCTTGTCTCTTGCGTACCAGAAAAAAAGTACAGATCTTTGGTAGGAGTGTATGTCCTCCCTCCATCCAAGTGATGCTACGTAAGCCACCTATTGCTCCCACCAGCAGAGGTACTTTGCCCGAACCAGGTGCAGTCTCTTGGTCTAAGCCTGAAATCCCAGTGTAGATGGAATATAGCACTGTCCTTTGAGATAGTGGCACTGATGATTTGAGTCTAACCAGCAGAGAGAGCACCCCATGCTACATGGCTTTGACGTGAACAGTACCCTTGTCAAACTGCAGCTATTTTCTATTTTGGTGCTTCTGGCTTGCAGTATTTTAGTCTTTCTCTAGTGTGGGAACTTCTAGGGAGCTAGAATTACCTTCCTGTCAGGAGAACCAGCCTCAGTGAAGACTTGGTCCTTGTCTCGTGTACCGAGGTGTTTCTGCAATGGAGGGAGCAAGCATTCTGCACACTGTGTAGCAGCATGTGTTCATGATGGACTTTAAATATTAAAAAAAACCATTTTTAATTATTTTAATTTTCTTTCATAATCATTTCTTCCCTAGCCTGATTGCTGAAACGAAAAAATCTCTTAAAAAATTTCACTTGATATTTGGCTTAGTACCCAAATACAATATTTCCCTTTAGAATAACTTTGATTTTCATTTTCTTATTCCTTGTAGGGGCAGACAGATAAAGCACTTCAGGATATTTATCTTAGACTTTTTTCTCTTTTTAGACAAAAAACCTCAAAGCCATACAGCACACAATGCTCTTTTAGATATGAATTATCCGCCTCTTTGCCACAATGGATGCAGTTCTTGGATTTTGCTTTCTGCATCCCTGCAGATGCTATCTATTAAATATAAACTTGCCTTTGCTTTGTTGTGGGATGCTGTCCCATATGTTTATACACAGTGTGAGATTTGTACGCTACATTATCGTGGTATTTAGTTGCTAAAGCAGCTCCAATATTTTGCCATGAAGTTTCCCATCAGGGATAAGTACCTTAATGTAACAAAAATAAAACACATCTTAGGATGTTTGATTAATAGGAAACCTTTGCTGGTTTGTTTCTGTTGTAGCCATAAGCTTTACCTCACAAGAAGCAAGTGCTTGGGCGACACCGGCTAATGTGGGGAGTCCCTGCCCATGGCAGGGGGGTTGGAACTAGATGATCTTAAGGTCCTTTCCAACTCAAACCATTCTACGATTAATGCAGTGGTGTGGTCTGACTAGCACCAATAGCCAGCAACAAGTCCCACTCCTGTGTGGCGTGAGAATGAATCATTCTCCTGCTCGGATCTGGGCTATGACCAGGTGACAAATTACAAGTTAATCAACCTTAAACTAACCCTGGCAGGAGTGTTCGCCTCCTCTGGATATTGTAGGGTGCTGAGTATAAAGAGCAAGGATAGGGGGCTGGTAATGAAGCCCTTTTGAGCATTGCTCCTGTGGCAGTCTGCCCAGCTCTCTGCTCTGAAACTCACAGTGAAGTAGACCAAAAGCCCTTCTGATGCTGAAACACCCCGACCCCTTTCTCAGGATGCACTCGCTTGTGTGAGTGGTTGTTTGACTCACCAATGTAGAAAAGGAACGTCCACCTAACGAAGGCCATGATAAGGATGCCAGCACTGAAGGATGCCACTCCGATCATGATCATAGTTATATCCTTCAAGTATTTGGAGAACACAAATACCCCTAGGAAACTGGTGATGAAGATCACATACCCAGCAGCATTGCCATGTCCGATTTGCACGGCATTCCAACTTAAAGGCTCCCTGAGCAAGAAGAGTGGGAGTATGTTCATTGCACCAACCACAGCAAGGTCATAGAGGATTGCTGCCATAAACAGCATGGTGATGATGAGTTTTGAGGGGGATACTGGAGTGGAGCTGCTGCTCTTTGTGTGATCTGGTAGCTGGCTGCCCACCTCCTCTGCACTCTTGGGTTTGGCTGGGCAGGAAGCTGCTGGCTTGGGGACTGTCAGGACGAAAGCGCTGTAGAGGAGGCAGAAAGCATAACAAGCGATGCTGCAGCTCACCAGCACAGTGCCCTCTTGATAGCGGTCACTGAAGCCAACAAAGAGATAGCCAGATGCCATGCTTCCCAGAAAGCCAGAGAGGCCATACACCAACTCAATGATGATAAGCCGCAGGGACCTTTTGCTCTCGGAGGAGCCCAGGGATCCCAGAGACATGACACCTGCCCAGAGAGTGGTGAAACCACCTGTCAGCCCGTTCACGGCAGCAGCCCCATACATCACCTCGATCGGCCAGCCCAGCAGCATCAGGAGGAGCAGGAGAGTTTTGGAGCCCAAGTAGCCAAGAAGAGGGAAGCAGATGGGGATCTTCCGATGTATCCTGTCCCCTAGCTTGGACAAGCCATATGCTGACACCAGTGGGCTCAGGCCCAGGACAAGATTGTAGATGATATAAAAGTTAGAGACAGCTTTCTGCTGGGCATCTTCCAGCACATGGGAAGGAGCAGTGGCGTTGGTCTGGTTGTAGTAGTTCTTCACCACCAGCAGCAGTGCCGTATCATAGAAAGCGCTGGCCACTTGGGAACCTGCGACCACAGGCTCAATCCATGTCCTCATCACGGTCACCCCCACCATGCTGCCGGCAACCTCCTCTTCTTGGGGAGAGCTGTTTTCAGGAAGATGTGCAGGAGGAAATGACTCTTCAGAAGCTCTGCTCTGGAGGCATGCTTAGGGAGGAGCAGCAAAGCGAAGAACAAAAGCTGGGCTGCAGAGGATCAGAGTTGTGCAAGAGATGATCTAACTGGGAGGTTATCTGCACCTTGCCTTGCTACGCACACTCACACAAGCACATCCCTGTGCTGCTCTGATCCCTGGCTCAAGGACAAGAGGCTTTTGTACAGCTGGAGAACGCCCTGCACTCACGAACTGCTGCTGCTCCTCTTCCTGGTGTAGTTTTGACAGAGGTCAGATGACCCAGGGGAATTTCTGTCTCCCAATTTAGGAAGTGAAAATGATCAAGTAATTGGCACAATTTGGAGTGGTGATTTGGGGTTTATTTTGTTTGGATTAGTTTCCCCTCTGCTCACCTTTTGGCATCTTCACGTATTTCCAAGTGGCTGTGGGAGCAGAGGATGGCTGTGTGCTTTTACTCAGGTAATCAGTGAATTTCACTTACCACAACCTCTTTTTCCTTTCTTCTACACAAATACGCTGTTGGCTATTTTGCTCCTAAGTGGTCTTGTCTGCCATGTTGCTGCACTGTGCCCACTATGTCATTGTTGTTTCAATAACTCACTCAGGAAATTACACCAAAAAGAAACTAACACGGGAAAAAGCCTGGTTTTAGTAATCTGCCTCTGGTGACTGACACTCTGCCTGCTGTGTCCTTTGGTTTTGCAGTGTGGGAATTTCCAAGAGAAAGGAGAAAAGTCTCGATTTATTCAGAGGCATCAGCAACCGCTGCGCTGCAGTGATCTGGGCTGAGCTGGAGACTGGGAGGGGTGAGAACCCACCTCTGGGGAAGTGCTCTGAAGCGGTTGGCTGTGCCTCTGCAGTGCTGGTGCCACATGCAGCTTTGCAACTCAGGAGTCAGCCTCTGATATTGCTGCTGCCCAGGGCGCTCAAGCAAAGCGACTCACCCCAACCGGCTCTGGGTGCCTGTGTGTGACTGGAACAGGATATGGTGCAAGCAGGCTGTGAGCCCCAAGGAAGATGCTTGCAGTCCCAGCTGCAGGAAATACTTGGGGGATATTTGGCAGCCTCAAGAATGCTAACTTAAATTGTGGTGATCTCATTCTGCACTGGCTTAATAAATCATAACAGACAGAATAACAGTCTGTTCTAGGAAGATTTATGATGATTAGTTTAAAAAATTAATTAATGATTAATTTGCAAAACAATGTTAAAGCCTCCATCTGTTACCCTCTCTATTGATTCAGGTGACATTTACTCAATGCCTGTGTACTCATGGCTCAAGAGTTTAACTTTTTTATTCTTAGATCAGTTGTGCAATAATTTTTGTTTTACATTTCAATGCAAGGAAAAGAAGTTCAATGAGTAACAGGGAAAGGAGTGGAGAATTGTCTGCTAGAAAGATTTGCTGCTAGACAATTCCAGTTTCACCAGAGAATTTGTGTTTTGGTCAGGCCAAAAGACTCTAGAAGCCAGATGTAACCTGTAATGTAGGGTGTTCCAATAGCTGGCTTTTTTATCATTTTTTCCCCCCCAAGATTTTCTGCAGAAGGTGTCCAGTTTCTTTCAGATTTTATTCATAAGTGGGACAAGTCTTTTTCTTCAAACCCTGGAATATTTCCAGAGAATGGAAATTACAGACAACCTTAATGAAAACCCCACAGTATCAGCCTATGACCAGTTTAAGCAACAAACTCAAAGGAAATGCCGTATTTTGCTTCACCCAGGGAGCCCTTTCTCATCCACCAGATGTCAGAGGGAAAGATACACGACTTTGTCCCATTCAAGCTTCAGTTTGGGACGTCGGTTATCTTGGAGTACAGAGGTATGTTACAGGCACTGTGCTTGAAAGATTGCAGATCTGCTCAACTCTTAAATAAGGGATATTTTTCCTCCACTCTTTGTTGCATGCGTAGGCTGCCTGGCTTATTCATCTGGCACTCTTGACAACTAGGTGATACGATTTTAGGCTTAATGCTATTCAGGCCTAGATCGCTAATGACCTGTGCCGAGTGCCATTAGTGATCTCGTGAGTTACTTATGTATTTCTAGTGTTCATTCACATTAAGTGTTCTTTTTAGTTTTGTGGAAGGACAGAATTTCATGTCAGTAAATGCAGAACAGTGAGTACTGAAGTACGAGTTTAACACAGGCTCCGGGATATTTCCAACGGCAAAATACTTTTCATGAATAGCATTCATTTGATGCCACAAGGACTTCAAAATTACTGTTCTCTAGCATCAGCTTTTCCATGAAGCCCAGTTCTCAAATTGCTAATATTTATAGGGACATTTGCATCCACTTTAAAATATGCTGGTACAGCATAAACGCAGTGGAGCCTTAAGAGCCTGAGGAGAGTGGCCCTTGACATTTAAGAAAAATGCAAGCATTGGGTCACAGAGTCTATTCTAAAAGCAAAATTGCACTCATGTAGCCTGTTGGAAAAGGAACACACTGTTTTAGGGCATTCTTCTCTTGGGGTGTCTTGCCTTGAGGCCCATCAGAGGCGAGGTCAGCTCCGTGTCTCAGCAGCTCTTGTACATTTTGTCAGCCTGGCCAAATTAAAGTGTTTAATGTCTCCCTGTGGCAATGTTATACATTCCTATGCAGTATTAATTTTCTTTTTCTTTTTTTTTTTTTTTTTTTAAATCATATATGATAGTTCTAGCACTTTTTCTGTTGGAATAGGGTTGCTGTAGGAATGTCAGTATGCTGGGAGAGCCAGGCTTGGCAGGTACCAGCATTTTGGAGTCTGGTTTCCAGGACTGTTTGTCTGCAAAGGTCCTTTTGACATCCAGGATTGCAGTCCAATGTGAGTGCATAAGCCTTCTTCATCCCCCTTGCCTAAGCTTGCTGATGGGATCTACGATTTACAGTCTCTGGCTGGCAAGGCATTTCACCTCTGAGGTGGTAAATGAACTCTGTAACTACTCCTCCTCCTTGGTACATGCTGATCATCCTGATGCATATGGAGGCTTTGTGACAGTGGCAGGGCAGAGCGACATGACTGAGGAGTGGGAAGTGCCTAGTTCTGAGCCCAGATGGAGCTGTGGTCACGTTACAGCACTGGAGAGAGGGAGAGCTGGTTGCAAACACTGTGGAAAAGCAGCTATTTCAGTGATGGCTTGTTTTCCTTCAGAAAATACATCTGCATCAGAAACGACCACAGGCTAATGACAAGCTATGCTCTTTCTCTCTGTGGTGTGGGAGGTTGGCTTCCTCACTGACTGCATTTAATTATATATCGTCCCTCTCTCCACAAGGCATGTGGTTCTACTTGCAGAACTTGGGGGAGATGGAGGGAGAGTGGGGGTGGCACAGAAAGCTGTGTGCAGAGGACAGGGGGAGCGATTCCTGGCAGCCACTGCACTACCAAAGGGGTGTAGCATCCTGGTCCAGGGGTGTTGTCTTGTGGGATCCGGAGCTGCTGCTGATAGATGCTAACGCCTGGACATAAAAGGCCACCTCAGCAGCCCTGTTTCAGGGTCTCTGGAGAACAACCTGCAGGCTGCTAGGACACGCTCAGCGCTGGTGCCAGTGTCTGTAGCATGACCTTGCTATAATAATATGCAGGACCATGCCCTTAACTGGTGTAGCTAGGGGTGTTTCATACACTGAGAGCCCTGGGTCAGCAATCTGGCATTCAGGAGGTGCAGCACCACCAAACATGTTGAGATCATCTATGGGGACATCTACTTTCATGTGCTCATGAGAGGATGGGGAAGCCCAGGACACAGGCAGGGTGAGCACATGGCGCCTCACTCCCCCATGCCTTGAGGCCTCACATGTTGCCCCACACCAGCAAAGGTCTGGGCAGTGTGCAGGCTGCAGAAAAGCTGGAGAACGGATTTGCTGCAGGGAGAGATCTCATGGGGGGCGCTGACATGAAGCACATGAGGAAGGGTGACCCCATGCCTGGGTAGGGGTGGTCCATCAGCCTTCCCCCAGAAGAAGCTGGCTGCCCTACTTTGGGAACATGGGAGAGCTGGAAACAGCAGCACTGTCCGGTTTCCTCTGGGACAGACACTGGCTGGCCAAGCAGCACTAGAAACCTGTGCTGCCATGCTTCCACCAACAGATGTAATGTTTTATCTATTTTTCTCAGTTCAGAGTTCCCTGCTTACTTGGTCGTAGTCTCCTGTGGGCTGCTCACTCTGCTGGAAAAAAGCACCCTCGACACATGCTTTCTGCTGACCTGGCTTCTCTTTTTCCTTAGCTTGAGGAATTTAGGCAATTAATAGTGCTGACAGGATGCCTTAACTGTGTGCCTTAATATTAATCCTTTGCATGGAAGCAGGAAATAAAGCTTCTTGCAATATCTGTTGTCTGCCCGATCAGCACAGAACAAATCCTGCTCTAGTTCTTAGATAAGCCTTGTGCCAAATGATTTTGTGTGTGCACATCCTCCTTTTCATTAATGTCAATGTATTTTTTAAATTGTTGTCACTCTGCATGGGTTTGGTGAGGGGGCATTGCAAAATTCAAGAGTTGTGCAGGCAGCAGTGGACTTGAGAAATGGGATGAAACAAATATCCTAGAACTACAGCTTGAGCAGTCCCATGTTAAATAAAGCAAAAGTGGATAGTCTGGAAAAATTAAATAACCACAGCAAAACATGACTATTAGAAATTTTCACTACAAAATGAGCTACAGTCAATAATCCATAAAACCTCAGTTCAAAACCAAACCCTGCCCCCTGCCATGTGCTCTCCAAAGCTATTTAGAAATACTTTTTGTTGCCTACTTCAGAGTTTTATTTCTAATGTAGGTCTAGAAACTTGCGTGACAATGGTGAATGAGTACCAAAAAGCCTACAAACAGATTTAAGTAACAATAGATTTGTGACAAGGCCTTAAGGGTGAATAAAAGCTCTGTAGGAGTGTGTGAGTGAATTTCACTTAGGATTTAAAAGACTGAGAAACTGTGTGTTAAGGGTGGACACGAATCAGAGAAAGACTAGACACAGACAATATTGGAAAGGTTAATGTGCCAGATAAAGGAGGAGAAAGAGATAGTAAGCCACCCATCCTTGTGGAGTGAGGGGAGGAAGAAGAGAAAAAGAGCAAGTGAAAAAGGAGCATGATGTTTTTTAGCTTGATAGGACCTTTGCCAGGTAACTCAGCCCTTGACAGGTACAATTAACAGGAATGAGTATTTCTTCATAAGTCCATAGCTCCATGGAGGTGGGAACAGCAGTTGGCAGGGGACACCAGGACAGTGGAGAGAAAAGGAACAAATGCACCTTATTTCCCAGGGTGAGATGTGGAAACAATCAAAAGCATCATGAATGCTTAAAGATGGAGACTCTGCCTTGTGCTTTGTGTAAAGCATAGCGCTTCCTGTGGAGAGGAGGGAAGGTAAAATATTTCTCTAAATCTTAGTTCTTTTGGAGACATCCTTGCCTAAACATCCAGCTGTTTGCACCTGCCAGATCCCAGGTCAGCTCTCTGCATGGCTAAGTGTATGTTGTGAAGGCAGAAAAAGCAAGCACTGAAGCCATCATCTGACATCTAATCCCAGGCACTCAGAGCTGCTAGATGACAACTCTCTCCTCACAGCCTCTCTCTGCTTACTCTGCTGGGCTATGTTCTGAGCATAGAAATTGGCTAGAAAGATTAACTATGATTTTAGACACTTATTTAACATTTCCAGGCTATTTTATGCACAACACCCTGTCAAAGACATTCAGATCTTTTGTTTAAACATCACAAGAAGCTGTATACATAACCCAGAAGGTGCAGATGCTGCGGCACACTCCAGTGACAATTGGGAGCCTTGCCATTCTGTATTTTCGTGTGGCAGCTCTTCCACTGGGGGGGGGTGTGTGTGTTTATGAACCACTGCAGTTCAGAAATAAAAGCCACAAGAAACTTGGTAACAAGCTCTCAAACCCTCTCCTTCATTACAGGACACCATCACTCAGCCCCAGGCAGCTCCTCCAGGGACCGCTCCCAAGGGTGGTTTCAGAGACCTGGTTGTGTGGCAGTGCCTTTCACTGTGCTCACTGCAGAAAGTCACCCGCGCTGGTGGAGGACCTGAGGCAACCTGGCATCACGAGGTGCAGATGACAGCAGGGACAGCCCTGTGCTTTTGACAGGTGCTGCGGCCGCACCTGGCTAATCACCCAGGTTGCAACCTGAGGGTGGGACACTTGTATGAGGCTGTCAGGGTGGAGAGGTCCCTGGGACAGGAGGGAAAGGCACCAGCATCCTCCATGAGGGTGGCTGGGAGGCTACGGGGGACCGTGTCTGCATCCGCTTTGCTGCAGGATACCAGTGGAACATGGCACCAGTGGGATAATCTTCTCCAAACAGGAGAGCAAAGCTGTGCCTGGGTGGGCAAGCTGCTGCCCTGGTGCTGGAGGAACCCTCCTTGCAAAGCAGCCAGGGCTGCTGAGAGTCTGCAACCCCATGCAGTTGTGTCTTCTCCACTTAACACACAGCAAAGGTGTGTCTGGGGCTCTTCAGACCCACAGCTCTGCATCAGGCAAGGTGCTGCTGGGGGAAGCTCCAGGCTCTGGAGGATGCTCATGTAGACAGGGCAGTGCAGGTCTCTGCATCTCCTCTGTTACTGAGGAGAATTTTAGCTAGCACCCTCCCAGGCAGCTACTGAATGGACAACCTTGGCAGATTCGATGTATCCTTAGGACTCCACTATGTGTATAAAGAGATATAATTGTGACTTAGACATTAAACCTCTTCTCCTTTCTCTGAAGGGTCCTGTTGCAGCTGCAGGAAACTTGGGAGTTAAAGAGGGGTATCCGGTAAAAGGTACCGAGGAAACAAGAAAGTCCAGGCAGCATTCCAGCAATAGTGCTGCTGCCGACTTTTTCCAGACCACAGTTCTTCAATGTCTAACAAGCAGGGATAAATACACAATAGTAAATTTTGATTTGTGTGGCAAGACATCTGCTGGTACTGGTGTTTGCTACTCCCTTGCTGCTTCATTTCATCACTTAATTTCAGCACACACACAGTTCAAAGCTTTGCTGAGCCAGGACTTCACTTTGTGCCCTGTTGTGTCGCTGAAAATTATCCATCCTTGTTGAGAGCAGCACTGCTTCTTCCCACTACAACCTCTGTGTTCCGCGATGAGCTCCTCAGAGGCTGCATACCTCCTGCTCACTGAGCATGGGCAGTGGGAAGACATCTCCCAGCCGATTTGCCCATTTCAGCGTGGCTTTGCACAGTGCACCTCAGTCACCAGTGGAGTGCCAGTGATGCCCTTAAGAGAAGGACTACAGCTGCAGTCACCTCCCAAAGGACTGCTCACCCCTGAGGAGCTTCCCTGTGGTTTGCAGGACCTGAGACACTCTGTTGTTAGCAAGAAGACACAGCTGAGGGCCATGTCAAGTGCATGCTCTTCCCTCCAGAAGACCTTGCTTTGCTTGCTCTGCTGTAGATGAGGGCTTCAGAGCTTGAACCACATACATGTGATGTGGGCTCAGACCTCTCTTAGCCACATGTGATGCACTTCCACAGCACCACTTTCCAAGGGTCAGAGGCTATCACTTTCTGGGACTTTGTGATGGATGTCACATTTTAGATGCCAGTGGGAGCTGTGACCAGCTATCCAGCCACGTCTGGCCATGAGTTTTCAGGTACTCTCTGCAAGGGCACATAGCCTAGGACAAAGAGGGCAGATGCCTACAGTACAGACTGAGAGTGTGACCTCCCTGACATTTAGAACCACACTGATTTAATACTTCTAGACAGGAAAGGAACCAGAGATTAAACAAGATCTGAAAAATAAAGCCCTTTTGGGCTTTACTGAAATGCTGTTTTGATCCTTTAGTACTGGAGCATCTCAATAATAAATTCCTTGGAAACATTCTGCAAAGCTTAGACAGACTATATTGACTTATCTTTTAATTTATAAACTCAAAGAGTCCACATGTCGATAAATTATGGGGCTTAAGAGCAATGATGTCAGTCAGCTGTTTTATGACTCCCTTCTGCTGAAGACTGACTCAGTTAACAGCAGCCAAGTAGGACAGCTGATCTCAGTCTTGTCCTGTACCATCATAGTCTGGACCTGGCAGCAGATTTACAGACAGCTTGGTTAAATATACTTTTTGCCATACAGCTTCCATTCCTGCTCAAACGCAGTCTGACTATATTTTTGGAATATGCTCAGGAAATGGATCCCTGTATGAAAAATTCCCATCAGCAAGACTTTCCCGTGTTAATCTTCGTGTTTTTCACCCTTCATATCACCCCCCTCTGACCCGCATTACTTACTCCCCTTTCCTTCCATTCCTGCAAATTTTTTCACTTTCTTTATACACCAAGTCCCACAATTTGCAATAACCTTCTCTTTAAGAACAGCCCTCTTCATCTCATACAAGCTTAGTCTGCCTTCTTTGCAGCACCCTGTGGCTGGAGCTTGGCAAAACTGTTTTCCTCAAATACAGCATTAAATAAAAGCTGTAATCATTCCCCTTTTTGGCACGAGTAATGAAACCAAGAGAAGGTTTTTATTTCACCTGGCTCTTCTCCAGCAGCCTTTCAAGTCGACCCCACTAGCATACCCTCATCATTTTGTAGTGCATTGGCACAAGTTCAGTGGTCAGCTGAGCTCAGTGTTGCCCTCAGAGGGCAAGGTTAATAGATATATGTAGGTATCCAAGTGATTTGGTGCATTTGGAACTAGTCCACTTATTTCACAGGCTTTGGTTTATCCATCTTCCATGGGGTGCTTAGGCAAACAAGTTCAAATCCAGTTAAGTACCTGAGGAAAGGAAAACAGCCTGCAGGGAGCCTGGCTGGGGCTAATGGAGCCTCGCAGTGGCCATCAGTAGTGGACCTGTGGCTTGGACTTGGTTTGATCAAGGGCCTTCTCCTTTCTGTGAGGCTCAGTGGGAGCAGGTGAGAAATCTGCCCTCATGGGAGACATCCAGTGTTACTGCCCAGATTCAGCCATGTTTGGGCGCAGATAGCACCAAAATGGAACACCAGAAGGTGAGGAGATGGCAGGGATTGGGAAAGGGTCATACTGTTTAAGCACTTTGAACCAGTGCTATATACCAAAGGCATGCTCCTAGAAGCAAACAAGCCCCACCAGGGAGTGAGCAAGTGCCCTACTTTAGCACCTTCCTCTTTCACTTTAATTAAATAGGGCTGAATACTTTCAGCCTCCTCCACACAATGCAGCTGCAGGGGTGATGAAGCTGCCCAGCAGCTTCCCACTGTATATCAGGAAACTCCACCTTCCTCCATGGAGATGATGCTTCGCAGAGGCATGAGCTCTTCCCTTCTTTTGGTTCACTGGTTATCTATTTGCAACACTTGAAGCCTGGTGTGAGTGCTCCAAAGCGCCGCTTCACCAGGGTTACGTTATTATCCATGTGGTTCTGCTAGCATTTTCGTGGCTTCTTGCTTTTCAGTTGCAGCTTGAGATCTTGATGCTCATTTTAAGGTAAGGCTGCGAGAGTTCAGCTTTGCCAAATGCTACAAAAGGAAGAAGTGCTTTTAGGGGTCATTTGTACATAAGCAGCCGGCTCCGGTCGGAGCCACAGCCTCTCCTAATAAATGACACCACGAGGGGGAGTGCATTGCCGCGGTTTGCCTGCTGCGGCCCAGCATGAAAACCTTATGTCTTCACGAAGCTATTTACAGCATCCTGTTCTTGCCCCCTGCCCTGCATACACCTTCAGCCAGCAACAGTTCCCACAGCAAGAGTGCAGCACAGCCCCTTGCAAAGTGTTTTGTATACTCCAGCCACAGTCCTCCACCAATCTGCTGCTGAGGGAACAGAGTTTGCAATTACTTCCAGCAAGGGCTGGCTGGGAGGTCTGGTGCACCCGAGAAGGTTGTATAGCAGGAGACCCTATAGGGCTGTACAGGGCACTGCATGTGCATGTTAAGCACAACAACATTTTCTAAGGTCCCCATCCCAACTATTTCCCCCTTAGAAGCTTGTGAAATCACAGAAGCACAGAATCATAGAATGGTTTGGGTTGGAAGGGACCTTAAGGCTCATCCAGTTCCAAACCCCCTGCCATGAGCAGGGACACCTCCCACTAGACCAGGTTGCTCAAAGCCCCATTCAGCCTGACCTTGAACACTGCAAGGGTTGGGGCACCCACAGCTTCTCTGGGCAACCTGTGCCAGTGCCTCACCACGCTCACTGAAAAGAATCTCCCCTCTATCAGTGTAAAGCCATTACCCCTTGCACTGTAATTACAAGCCCTTGTAAGAAGTTGCTGTCCAAATTTCCTGCAGTTCCCCCTTAGGCACTGGAAGCTGATCTAAGGCTTCCCTGGTGCCTTCTCTTCTCCAGGCTGAACAAGTTCAACTTTCTCAGCCTGTCTTCTTGGGAGAGGTGCTCCAACCCCCTGGTCATCTTTGTGGCCTCCTCTGGACTTGTTCTAATAGGTCCATGTCCTTCTTGTGTTTGGGACCCCAGATGTGCCATGACTCTTTCCCTAATGTGTTGTTAATCCCAAGAGGGTTTGCTGCATTTGTAACGTGAGTGCTGTTGCAGCGGGCATGGCACTGGTAGGGTCTTGAGACTGATCAGTCAGCACGTCTATCCTGGGTAGGTATTAGCTGCTCCCAGAATTTGGCTTCTAGGGGACACCCTTGGAAATGAGGGTCTTTCCGCGCTCAGTGCAATCTACCCTCCAGGTGTCACTGTCGCCACACAATTCGCTGTCGTACAGTCCTCCCCTTGGAGTTCGCAGTGCCAAGAGGATGTGATGGTGTAGCTTTGCACACGTTTTTTCTTCCTTCATCGATCTTGCCTCTATTGTCACACTTTAGATTGGAACAAGGCCCTGAGCATTTCCAGCTCCGGATGGTGCACAGCCCTGAATTCACTGCAGAGATGACACATGCCTGGGACTGAGGAGTAGCTCTCACACTAGTGCCACATTTAGCACTGTGAAAGCTTTCCTCTTGGAGACACTGAGATCAGGATGGCATTTTGGGTTTTTATGTTGCTGCTTGGGTCTTTTGTTTGTGTGTTTTGTTTGATCAATTTTGTTGTGGTTTCCCTCCCTTCCCCCC